>JAXBDA010006784.1:0-19625 GCA_036023075.1 Gaultheria prostrata
TTTTTTTCTCTCTCTTGTCTCTCTCTTACTTTTCCCCCATATATTATATTTTATTAAAAATAGGGAGGGTAATAGGGAGTGTTGTTGGAGTGTTGATAGAAAAAGTGTCAAGTTATAATAGATATATACATTGTACATTGCCTAATTTACTAACTCATTGTTGGGGTTGCTCTAATTAGGGGTGAGCAGAAAATCCGTCAAACCGTGAATTCAGTCCAGACCGATCCAAACCGATTGGTTTGGTTCGATTTTTAAGTAACGTGGTTTGGTCTTGGTTTAAAAAAATTAGAATCCGTATTCAATGGTTTGGTTTGTGGATTTACGTTCATGGTTCTGGTTCCAATCCGATCCAAACCGTGTACATTATATATAAATGTATTTATTTATATAAGCCATAGTTAACTAACATCCTAATTTAATTTATTAATTATTCCTTCTTTGTGTAAAATTTTATTTTGCCTAAAATTCATAACTTATTACCTTAATTCCAATACACCTGTAGTGGTTTAGTCATAGGCAATAAATTTGCTAATGAAATTCTCCATTCCAATTTTGATTTCACAGCACGTTTCTATTTTTCTAAATTTCTATACATGATTTGGTCATTGCCTATTCCCATTCCTTGATTTCCTTCATTACCATGATTAATTTTAATGATATTTTAATGGAATCGGATTTAATATAAGTTTTGGTTTATTAATATCTTCAAAATTTTAAGTACTTTAAATAGTTTACATAAATAATAACTCAATTTTAAGCAAACTGTGGTTCGAATCCGAAACCAATCCGTATCTTAATGGTTTGGATTGGTTTGGTTCTATGCCTTTTATGGGTTGGTTTGGTTCTCCAAATTCATAATCCGTAGGTAGTGGTTTGGTTCTTGGTTTACAACAAAACCAAACCAATCCGGTCTATGCTCACCCCTAAAACCAATAATCCAAAAAAAAAAAATTGACGCAAGGCTAACAAATGCGGAAAAAAATTTCAATCAAAGACCAAAAAATAATCCAAATGAAGTCCATTGTTCGGTCTTGCTTTTCCATCTCCTATTGTTGAGGGACTCCTTGACATCCCAGAAATTCTGATGTGCAATGCAAATTCTAAGGGGATCAGAACTTCAAAAAATAAAAAGGAAATCTGAATAAAAAAAAAAATTGTTTCAAGAACAATATGTTATGTGATCAAACGGTTCATGAATTTGGTCCAAGGGCAATTTTTGGTATGCCTCATTAACAAACTAATGAAAATGATGTTCAAATTATAGGGTAAAATTGGAAACAAGTAACTTTAGTCCAATCCTATTCTAGGCAAAACAAACATGTTATTAATAATCCCAGGGTCTAATCCTGAGCAAAACAAACATCAAGGAAGGATTCACCTCCTCATTAATAATCCCACCACATTACCAATCCCAATCCTAATCCTATCTCATTACCAATCCCTCCAAAACGAAACCTTGTACTATCAAACATAAAACGATCCCAAAGGGTTGGGACTTGTTTAGGCTTGAAATTTTGAAATTTGCTCCTAACCTCTCTCACTTTCGAAACCTCTCAAGTTCTATCAAGTTTCATGGAGCTAATTCATATGGCGTTTATCCCGACTTTAAACAGGCTCCCAGCTTAACCCAGGAGGTACTCTACCCTCTCTCCTATAATAAAATCATAAAAACAAAAATCAAGAAAATAAATGAAATACATTGACGGATCTCAATCTAAAATTAAGGGCCTCCTGGACATTGGTGAAAACGATTCACAGATCTCAGTTGATTTGTGGCAAATTCCCTATATAATTAAGGGTTGAAAATACAACTCAATAAAGTATATAAATGATATGTTTCCTTATAACTCGATATTATTCGGCTTAGAGGATTGACTAATCAGCCAATTGAGTATATAATTAAAGTCGCGATAAAATCCCACATGCATGCATTGACCCTATGCATAAATTGACAACAGTACTCGGGTGGAAGTCGAACTCCAGATCTAAGGCTTTCTGAAGCCGTTGGTTGCCAGATGATTATCATTGCGCAACCTGATATTTTATTTCAAGTTATCTTATTATGGAAGATTTGGGAGGACAAAATTGAATAAGCCAGGCCGATATTGTGGACAAGAATTAGATATTTCTAAATGATTTGAAGAAATGGTCTTGCCTATTTATAAATCTATATTTCCTTCTGTGGACTTCCAGTCTGTTTACCAACCAGACCCAGAAGAGCATCAATATCAGACTTACCAATTTAACTTTTGAGCAAATGTAAAGAGCCAAACCCCCCTAAAACCAGCCTCACCAACACCAAATCATTTATCAAATTTGTTAAACTTCTAACTTTGCTACAGTACCGCACCAATTTTGGTGCGGCACTGTTCACTCACAAATGCACTATTCATGCATTGTTCATGTACTATTCATGCACTGTTCACTTTTTAAATTATTACTTTTGGGGAGTAGGAGTAGAAAGAAATAATAGTTTAATATGATGAAGTTAGAATAGAGAGTCTGATTTTGTGAATTTTTTGAAAAGTGACTTGCTAATTTATAAAAGGTGTTTTTGAGGTTAAATTTGGTGGTTTTTTGGTGAGGCTGATAAGGATGCCCTAAACAATATACTAGTACCCATTTTGGGCAGCTAACAGAAAAATAAGGCATAGATGTGAAAATCAAAGTATCAAGGTACCAGACCTCTTTGTCACAGCTTAACAAAGTTGTTACATTGACTGAATAAAAGAGTTTAAAATACTTCCATTTATTATTGGAGAACTGGTCAGTCCAGTATTTATGAGTAGACTATTGACCAAGGCTTGCTTAATGCATGAGCCACTGTATAGGAACAAAAAACCAAATATGAACTTCTAGAGGATGGGGAGAATGCAGGTTTTTTTAGGGAAGTCATATTAGCAAAGTCCTTTTCCTTGACTGAATATTGGAACAAGGCATTTTACCACAATTACAACCTTGTCTTGGGCTCGTGTGCATATAATACTTACTTTGACTTGGGATCCCATTATCACGAGGTGACGTGATCTCTCTGTGCCTATCCGCCCCTGCACACTTAACAACAAGGACGAGAATTAACGAAAACCGTGATGAATCAAAAACTAGCAAATCGAGGCTCATGTTTGACATGGTTTCCTTTCAATACACAGAAACGTTTTCTCATTCTAGTGGGAGAGAGTCCAGGCACTTGTTCCTTTGACAGAGCGATCAGGTTGGTGTTACCGATTGATCGTTTCAAAGCCACTGTATCCTGGGAGGCGAACGTCGATCACAACCTCAAACATCCGTGGTGAGGCGGCGAATTTTTTATTGAGGAAACCGTGTCAAACACGGGCCTCGGTTTGCTAGTTTTTAATACGTTACGGTTTCCGTTAATTCTCATTCTTGTTAATTTCCAGAAATTATCTATTTGATTACTGTTTTTTTAGCACCGGTTTTCCTACACATTTTTCTTCCTTTTCTTCGCATGACAAAATCCATACTCAAAACGTCGCGAATACTACACCATCACCACCTTGTACAGAGCAAAACCTACCATAAGTAATATCAGCTTATGAATCCATTAATTTATATGGGTAATGTCCATTTCTATATACTAGAAGGCCCTACACTCAACTTCCTATGTGGGATCCCACACTTTAACTCCCATTTTCGGATCAAATTTCGACGATCCGATCCGTTCAACGTGTTTAAAACGTGTTTTTAAAAAAAATACCAAGGAGGGTTTTATCCAAGCGGTTTTTCAAAAAATATATATCGATGTTTTGTATGAAAAACTGCTCGGATCAAGCCTTTTCAAGTATTTTTTTTTGCTGAATCCTCCCCTAGGCCCTTAAAAACACGTTTTAAACGCATTGGACGATTCGGATTGTCAAAATTTGATCCGAAAATGGGAGAATTGGGCGACTCCCACACTTTAACAAAATATATGTGGAATCCCTCATAGGAAGGGGACTTAAAAGCCGTATTTCATCATGATTTGTTCAATGATTTCACCATCTTTAATTTGATTCAATATTACAGGGATATTGACATCAAATCCATAATAAATCCAGTGCAAAAGGACTCACCTAGTTCTGTTGAAGAATCATCAAAAGTAAAAAAATGAGAACTCCCACAACTCCAAGGCATTTCCCCATCACCATATACACAAGCTCATAAACTTGAGTCATATTCTCAATCCATCCATAATTAAAAAGTAAGCACTCTTCCATCCTTACACGTGTACACAAACCAAAGTCAGTCAAATCACTAACAGTGGGATGGGGTCCCACATGCCAAGTCAATACCAACCTTCCTTGTAGTTGGATACTAATTTCCCCTCCTCTACTTAACTAACTCACCTGCATCTCTCTTTCACTACAACTCCTCATTCACACACTCAAGGCTCAGAGACAACTCCAAAGCCTTTTTCAGTTATATCTCCTCACTTGTCAGAACTCACAAAAAAATGGGGGTTCTTGAAAACCGAAGGAAAGAGACAACACCGGTTCTGGCCGGAAACGGCCGAACGGGCCTCTTTTCTTTCACCAAAACTCTCTCTTCACTCTCTTCCTCTTCCCTTTCAATCCCAAACAGCATACCTCCCTCACCCCTCCACAAGTTTTCCGAATCGATGATGGAAGAAAACATCGAGAATGCAGAGTTAATGATCACCAAATGGGATCCCAACTCTTCTAGTACTAAATACGAGTTTCTTTTCCAAGAAAACCGAAAAGAAGCCAAGGACTTCATCAAGTGCGTCAAAGATTTACGCCGAGCCATGCATTTCTTGGTGTCAGAGAACTCGGTCTCTGAAAAACTCGTATTGGCTCAAAACTTGATGCAAATAGCCATGAAAAGACTCGAGAGAGAGTTTTACCAGATTTTATCATCAAAACGTCAGTATTTGGATCCGGGGTCAGTTTCCAGCCGATCCTCACGGATGTTAGCCTGGTCACGTTCGCGGTCAGGCCATTCTGACGAGGAAGACAGTGTTGGATTCAATGATGACGGTCCAATGGCTAGTGAATCAATTTCTGAGGAGGAAAGACTCTCTGAGCTTGCCATGTCAGATCTTAAGTCCATTGCCGACTGTATGATAAGCTCTGGTTACGGCAAAGAGTGTGTGAAGATATATAAGATCATTCGAAAATCGATTGTAGATGAACAACTATACCATCTTGGGATTGAAAGGCATAGTTCTTCAATAATCAACAAGATGAACTCACAAGTTTTCGAGCATCACATCAAGAATTGGCTTGATGGGATAAAGATCGCTGTCAAGACACTCTTTCACGGCGAGAGGGTTCTCTGCGATCATGTCTTCTCTGTTTCGAACATGATTAGAGAATCATGCTTCACCGCCGTTACCAAAGAAGGAGGCATCATGTTTTTCACATTTCCCGAACTCGTGGCAAAGAGTAAGCGGTCGCCGGAGAAGATTTTCCGGTTAATGGACTTGTACGAGTCTATAACCGATTTCTGGCCAGAGATCGAATCAATCTTCTCGTTTGAATTGGTCTTGCCCGTTAAAATACAAGCTCTAAACTCCCTCCTCAAACTGGGCGAATCCATCCAGATAATTTTATCCGAGTTTGAGTTGTCAATCCAAAAGAACTCGTTCAAGACACCAATTCCCGGTGGTGGAATTCACCCACTGACAAATTCAGTGATGAACTACATATCATTCCTTGCAAATTATAGTGGAGTCTTGACTGAGATCATCACAGACTCAACATCTCCGGCGACAGAGTCGCCACTGCTGCCAGAATCTTACTTTGAAAGTCCATACCAAAATGAGGGTCCAGCACCTGCCATTTCGGTTCGATTGGCGTGGATCATTTTAATTCTCATTTGCAAACTTGACACCAAAGCGGACCTATACAATGATATTGCCTTGTCCTATCTCTTTCTGGCTAACAATCTTCAGTTTATTGTGGAGAAGGCCCGTACAAGTAACCTTAAGTATCTCCTTGGTGATGATTGGCTAACAAAGCATGAGAAGAAGGTGAGACAATATGCAGCAAACTACGAAGTAGTGGCTTGGAGTAAGGTGTTTTATACTCTGCCGGAGAATTCAAGCGATGGGACGTCACTAGAGACAGTGAAGGCCCGTTTTAGACAATTCAACTTGGGTTTCGAACAGGCGTATCGGAAACAGACATCGTGGGTGGTACTGGATGGGAAGCTGAGGGATGAGATCAAAGTGTCAATTGCGAAGAATCTTGTGCCTGCTTATAGGGAGTTCTATGAAACACATTTGGTAGCTTTGAGCGGGGAGAAGGATCTTGAAGTTCTGGTGAGGTTTGCACCGGATAATATAGAGAATTATTTGTCAGACTTGTTCCATGGAATAGCCATTTCAGGAAGTTCATCATCTTCATCGTCTTCGTCGTCGTCACTATCGCGTGTATCCCGGTGTCTTTCGTAGATGTTTTTACATGCTTTGTATGATTCAATATGGCAGGGTAGCCACCAATTAACTACTTGTTGTATGCAGATATACTATTTTGATCATGGATTTTTGTGTCCGTGAAGAAACTATCAGTTGTGCAGAATCAGCAGATATGACAGTAAAAGTGAGAGAATATTTTGCCATGGTTTATTATTTTTCTTCAGTCTCAAGATTCAGACACCAGAACCGGGTGAAATAAGTAAAATCCAAATCCAAATAAATTAACCCCGAGAAAAGCAACATGGAAGACGTTATGCAATCCAACTTCACATACCACAAAACAAAAAAGAGAAGAAAAAAGAAACAAAAACAATAGGGAAAAAGGACTATCCAGCGGGCTATTTGTATTTGATTGAAGGATATCTAATCTATTTACCGGTTATTTTTTAGGATTTACATAATATTGCTAAGTTGATCTTCTTTTTATCTTGTAGCCATAGTTGAAACAACCTATTTAAGGTATTCAACAGGTTACGTTTCAAACTAATTCAGGAAAAAAGTAACATTTTTCCTTTTAGTATTGATGCGAATGCAGGTACATTACCTGCCCTATGTGCTGATTCCTTACGAGTTCCTTGGTTGTGGATACCCCAAGTTTTATGTTTTTATTGATCTTCTTCTTGATTGTCCTACATCAGAAAACAAAAGAAAAGTCACGCAATCCGATTTCTAGAAAGTTCCTCAGCGTTATTGGTAAACCGACCAGGCAACCATCACTTAGATAAACGGACCAATAAACAATCAAAATTCATTCAAATACTTTGACAATATGCAACACATCATAATTGATGGAACCAACACATCATAATTGATGGAACCCACTTATTTGAATTTTGTGTCTTGTGTGGGATAATATCAGTATCGGCAGCAGAGTGTACAGACTTTAGCGTAAAAGGATGGATTCATGCCATCAATGAAACCACAAGAAAACCATGGTCATAATCAGTACAGCCACTACATCAAAATAATTACATGGAAAGATGGTCTTTTCTGAATCTAACCTTTTTCCACTTTGGAATAGCATTATGAATTGCATTACATAGCATACTTGAGCTCCATTAGGGAACAAGTTAACTCCCTTCAGACCTTATCAAGCCAAGCTTTGCTGCCTCCTTTCCTTCTGTCTACCACCATCGCAGAAAATGCTAAATTAGTATCATTAAAGTGTTTTGAACTGACTGCAACACAATCTGTTAAACCAAAAGGTATAGTGAAGAATGGTAATGTACTTCCGTATAACAACCATAGGTTCAGGAACAGCTCCTAATTCAAGTATAAGAACTTGAAAATGCATTATAACTCATGGTCCATCATAAAGGAACTGTTAAAAAAGGACTATGAACCAAGGAAATTGCAGGAATAGAGATTAAAAAATTGATTGATTGTCTGGAAAATAGCTTTGTTGTTCCACTAATCACGCAGAGTCAACTTGAAAGTTCCATGTATTCCATTGGTTACACTTTCAGGCCACTTCTTAAGGCTACATGTTCTAACACCAGGTAGTTACCAATCCACGGGATCGTTGTTGAAACACTAACACTGATGTAGCTCCCAAGTGATGCAATGGTATACTTTCAAATTTTCACTATTTTACATTTGTTTCCCCTAAACTAAAAGGTGTAGACCACATTCATGCGAGGAATCAAAGCTTTAGTTAAGCATAAAGTACTCTGGAATCCAATTCTACCATGAAAAAACCATACCAAAAACTAGCCCAAAAAACAATACCTGCATAGAGGACTCTCTCTTTAAACTTACAAAAATTGAAGTTGCTTCAAGTAACCCCTATGCTTTTGTTTTAAAATTTTACCATCATTATACATCTGTTTTCCCTCATCCAAAAACCATTACATACATTCCATGCCTACGGCCTAGCATCTTTTGGAATTAAGTCACGATGTCTTCATACTAAATACTACCCAAAGGAATCAAAATTGCAGCACAAGGTATTGAAGTGAAAATATCAGGCTTAACCTACTTGCTTAGCAGCTGCATTGATATATCTTGATATATTTTTTCACCTTATAAGAGCATCTTTGTCAAATTAAGTAGAATTGAAAATCCTAACTTTTGAAGAGGATCATGAAAGCTGAGAATCTATTGCAAATCCTGATTTTAGACTCTCAATAATGCTGGTATGGTGTTAGTACCTACGATACATATCTAAAAAGCAGTATGGCATCCACATAGTTCAACTCCAGAAGGTTGATAGTTTATTTTGCCGTTGTCTGTGGATCATGCATATACCTAAAGATGGAAGCAGCCACTTTCCCAATACACAACTTCTGGAAGAAAACTCCCCCAAATTAAGCTCCGAAAAATGCGTTCCAACTCCTAATTTTTTTAGGAAATGTGCACACTGATCGTGACTATTACAACACTGAAGAGGTCAACAACTGAAAGTCATAGTAAACGGTTGAATATAGTTCGTGTTTATTACCTAAGCAGTAAGTACTGCTCTTTTGATGATTACTAAGTTTAGTCACTACAAATAAAACTTAATGTCCGCAATCTGCACGAACCAGGCATCTTGAGGAACATATCAAGAGGGGATTGGATTTTGTTTGACAATGGGTGGATGGTAAACAAGGATCAGGTTTTTAGCACCAAAATGTTCTTTCCACCATTGCTTCTATTTTTGTTTTAGTGATATCATAAACATGACTTTATGCAACAGGACACCTGTTTAAATCCATCTGGCTGTACCAGATGCATACATAAATAGATAGATATATGCATTTATGTCAAACAAAATCATGGAAGGCGTATTTTACAATTGCAATGCAGGACCAATATTCACGAATTGACAATATGCAACTATTTTCCAATCAGGAACTGGCTAGAAATTAAGTGGCTCAACTATTATCCAAAAGAAGGAGAGCTTCACAACTCTATATGAGTATGATTCTCTCATGCTATTTATGACAATCTCCTATAAAGAAACGAAACCGTAGTCACCAATTCCCCCTTTAATGGCTCAGTCACCATCTAGAACAATGTGAAGTATGATTGTTACGCAGCCAATCCCTGTTCTGCAGCCCCTACCAAGTGGACCAAGGAGAATAGAGCTTGTTGGAGCTTGTCCCACATTGATTAATTATAACCTCCAAAGCTAGTATATGAGCCTGGGCGGCCTCTCCACTCATTGTCTATTGGTTTTGAGTTGGATGCTTTAACATGGTATTAGAGCTAGGCTTTCGGAGGCTTTTGGACAAGAAACTATGTCGTTGGTGGTTGTTTCCCCCTTTGTTTGTCGTTGATGGTTGATAGTTGTCGTATGTGTTAAATCGTTTGTTTACCTCTGCACGTGCGGATTAGGGGTCACACGTGCGGGGAGTGTTAGAGCTTGTCTCACATTGATTAATTATAACCTCCAAAACTAGCATATGAGCCTGGGCGGCCTCTCCACTCATTGCCAATTGGTTTTGAGTTGGATGCTTTAACAGAGCTAATGTATCATTAGATTGATATTGGTGAATCTGCACTGTTTCTGTTCTTTAGAGCAAATGATTGATCCAAATTGATCTTTTGGTGGGTCTTTTTTTCAAATATTGCTACTGTCTTGGAGAGTCAAGATTTGAGATCAAGTTACTTCTGAGTTTGTGATTTGAGACCCAACCCCAATATTTCCAAGATAATAATCTTGAGTGCATGTTACATTTTAATAAGAACCATCTCTCTCTCTCTCTCTCTCTCTCTCTCTCTCTCTCTCTCTCTCTCTGTAATACTTCCTCTCCCCTTTCTCTTCAACCTCTAAGTAGGACTTCCCTTGGGTGGGGTGGCGCCATCGCCGCTGCATCCCCCCCGTTTATCTCTCTCTCTCTCTCCGCCTACCTCTCTGTTTTCTCTCCTCTCCTTTTTTTCTTCTTCTCTGTTCTGCAGGTTGGGCCGAGGTTTGTTGCAGTGGCTGTTTTTGACGACTTACAACGTCGTAGATGGAATCACGGCGCCGAATCTCTTGGCCGTCTATGAGGACCGAAATGGCCATTTCTCGGCGGTCGTCACTGGAGTCCGGCTGCTCGTTGGGTTTGCAGTGGCGTGGGTTATCATCTTCACGGGCGGTGGTGCGATGGCGGTGTTCGGAGTTCTGGTCATCTTTTTCTTCCCCCTCCCCTTGCTCTTCGTCGATCAGTTTTGTGCTTCGTCGGTATCTATGGTCTTCTGCCAGTCTCACTGTTGGGTGTCACCGATTTCGGGCTTAACAGCTAAGGCGGCTTTGGGTGCTGTTTGTTGTCACTGGGTGCTCCTCCTTTCTCCATTTGGTAGCTTCGGCTCACCACCGGTCTTCATTGATGGATGTGACCGGTTTCTGGGCCTAACGACAAGTGTTGGCTGAGGTTGCTGATGACGGACGGGTGTCGAAGGTGGTGGGCGACGAAAATTTGTTGGCTAGGGTTTCTTTGTTTCGGGTTTAGGCCTCTTGTTTTTGGGCTTCATTGTTGTATTTGGTATGGCCTGTTTGGGCTAAGGCCTTTAGGTGCTTTCGGGCTTGGCCCTTTGGGTGTTTTTGGGCTTGTCCCTTCGGGTGTTTTAATTTGTCCAACCCTTGGTTGGAGTCCCCTCCCTCTCCCCCCAACTTGATGTACCCTTTGTCAAGTTTTCATTTATAAAAATTTTGGCTATCAAAAAAAAATCTTTAGTGCATGTTTGAGTACGTGTATGTGTGCAACGTTGCATGTTCAATGCAACCTAAATTTCTAGCTCTTGGGCCAGATCCAAAAACCCTAAGCACATATCACGCTGATCGCTTGTGTCAAGGGTTGCCTGATGTCAATTTGAACCTACCCAAAAGCACTTAAACCTTAGCCCACGTTGGTGGAACTCCGAAATTACTGGTTCCATGTCATCTCGCAAAAAAGTATATTTTCAAGATACGACTCTCAATTTGGGGAGGATTAAAACCAGCATGCTCATTACAGCTCTAGCACAAAACCCTAAGTAAAACAAGAGAAGCCGTACATATTACTGATATGAACCTGCATTTTAGAAAAACACAGTCGAGGCGCCAAAAGGAAAATAGGCCATAAGTACATTCAACGCAATACATTTTACCTGGACTGAAGGAGAACAATATAACTAATTTCTAGTCATAAATCGTCACTGAGCAAGAGGAACTTACCCACCCAACTCAGGCTGCGCAAAGAATCATGGAGATTCCATGTCAGACTTTATCAGAAAAAGCCTCTTGCCTCTTGTAAGACTAGTATAGGTGCACCTGCCTTGCACGTGGAATCTTTCAAATTAAGAGCAATGTTATTTTATTTTTTTAGAACTTGTCTTTCCTTCAAAAATGAAATTGGTAAGTAAGCCAATGCCACTAACAGGAACGACAATTTGAGTCTCTTGGGACATCTGATAAAAATTAGAATGACATAGAGAATGATAAATTGAAGGCTTATCTTTATTTCATGCCATTGCCAAGTTGCTAAGTGATTGGATATAATTTCTTGCAAAACTACTAAATCACAAATGAAACTAAGCTCAATAGTTTTTCGAAGTCACGTGGTATTTAAGTCTCTTTGTTATTCTTGTTCGCTAGGCTGTGGTCAAGATTATGCTCCAATGAACAAGGTCACGATGTAAGTAAAATAAGGTTAATGTTCATACATGGAATTGAAACCTAAAATATTTTGTGAAAGTGCTAAATATATAATCTATTTTTGTTTTTCTGGATTGAGCCCAAAAAGAGAGAGAGAAGACAGGAAAGACCAAAGCAAACAAAAGAACAAAAGAAAAACACACCCCTTTCCATGGTCAATCATCTCCACAGTTGCACCAATAAACTTGACAAGTAACTTCATGTGCTAACAAGGAAACCGAGGACTGTTACTTGAAGCTAGTGATGCCATCTCATGAACCACCCAGCTTGTCTAGCAATGAAGGCTATAGACCAACTTCTCTTCAAAATTCTAAACTGGTTTATTATATTGGGCCCTTGGAGATCAATTTTTGAGTGGCCTGAACATCCCCTAGCAGATTTGATAAACAGTTGATCATCATCCTAAAGATTAACGGTTCTAGATAATTCTTCTATGCAAAGCCATTAGGAAAGGCAAAAGGTCAAACGTACAGTCATTAGGAAAGTAGCAGCAAGGTTAAGGAACACGAAATCACCAACAGCATGCTGACACTCAGCTATTTTAGGGAGACAAAAAGGTTAGTTTATTGGGATGAGACGGTGGCTTATTTAAACCTCAACGATTTGAATGACCACCTTTAGGAAATGCAAACAGAAATTTCCAGCCTAAAAAATGATGCCGAAAATTGATTAACTTTGTTTGTAGATATAGTGTGCTCTTGTTCTTGACTAAGCATTTCAAAGACGACTACTTTTAATTTAAGAGAATAAATAGTTAAATGAAATATGTGCCCACGGCGAGAAAATGCAATCAAAGTGATCCCATGCAGTCAACTAACAAAAAAAAATTGTGGTATGTATTGTAACGTGATCAGTCATGATCCCACATGCGAAGAGATGCCATGTATATGAAATCATTTGAGCTCATGTCTTACAATACTAACACCACTACAACCAATCCTAGGAAAAGTTAAATCACTTTTGTTACATTGACAACTTTAGGCACTTCAAAATCATTGCATTTTTTTAAGCATTAGCTTATTTTTAATAGCACTCGTAGGATAAGAGTGGTGCTATGAAGGAAGCTAACCCTTCCAAATTTATTTGCAATTCACCCTGCGTAACAAGAGTCATAATATGACACAGATCAACCAAAATTGGCAATACCTTCCTTTAAGTATAGTGGTGCAAATGACTATAAAAAAAGAGAGTCTAGTGGCACAAATGCTTTTCTTTTATGTCAAATCTAACAAGCTTGCATGTTAACATCATAAAGTCATTCATGACTATAGCTAAATCATTATCAAGAATATCAAACAACATGCTTGTACAGATGCCATGTTAAAGGAAAATGTGAATATGACTTAGCATACTTGCTTGTCTGGAAAACAGAATATAGATTCGAAATAAAGTGAAACAAATGAAAAAAAATAAGGTGAAACAAATAAAAAAACACGCGCCAAGTACATACATAAACGAAACTGGTGGGCAAAGTGAAACAAAATAATACAGCAAGTACATATAGTTAGTCAAAAGTTGGAACTTCTTTTTGGTTCCAAAACTGAAAAAGAGAATGGCATAGGACATTGAGTATGTAAGTAAAGAATACATACTTGTTGGGGGTGAAATTTGCCGGTGGATCTTCCTCGGGTCGAATCTTCCTCGTTGCTCCGACCTGCACACGTAGCAATCGTTAGTGCCCCACCGGCCTCTTGCCGGCGGGTACTCCGACGCTCAAGTCAGCCACTATAGAGAGAGAAACACAATAGAGGAGTAATTTTAGATCTATGAGAGTGTGTCCATACCTCTAGGGTTTATCCCTTGGTATTTATAGCCTCCAATGTGCTTGCTCTCCAAGCTAACATTCTCACATGCGCGATGACATCACCCCTCACCAAACCGGGACCACAGCCCTTCCATGAATACCATAACCACTTGGTCACGTGTGGGTGACGCCACCCTTACCGCATCGGACCGGGCCGTGCTTTTAGCCTATTAAGGCCCAACGCACTCCGGGTCTCTTATAATTAAACCGACCCTAGAGTCTTGTTCGGTTTTGTCCCACCACAATAGCCCTTCAACTTCTCGGTTGTCCCTTGTGGACACGAGGAGTTGATCTTTTAATTGTAGGACAAAATCCTTTTCAAAATCAGACCGTCAAGTCCTCAAACCCTTGAATCAAATCGGACCATCAAGGTCCTCAAATCATTTATAAAACCGGACCTCCAGGGTCCTCAATTCCCATCCGTACCATGTAGCATTATCTTGGTTGTCGGTCGCAAAACACAAATGTCAAAAACCCACGTAGCCCCTAATGCCATAGGGAGTCACGTGTCCATCATTGATTTTTCCCGCTTCGTTTCCCGCACTGAGAAGTCTTCTGGGCCGAGCCCCTGATATAAAACCACATCGTCCACCAGAGCGATCCTCTTCAAGGCCGAGCCCATGATATGAAACCAGATCATCCTTTAATCAAACCGGAGCGATCCTCTTCTGTTTAATAAATAACCACCCGGGTTTGGCCAATAAATTACCCGGGGAGAACCATTGCAAACAACTTGCAACTCAACCTTTACTTCACTCAGCCATTCAGAGAATAAAGTAAACAATCTTCAGTGTTAGTACCTGAAGCTTTACGTTTGACCAAAGCGCTGCATCATCACTTGGAAAGAATACCGTCGGCTTGTTGATACAACCGACTCCATGCTGAAAATGATACTGGAACATCCTCCAAGCACTTAGGAACATGCCGCGTCCAAGGTCTGTGATATCGCTTTGTGATGGCCGAAATTATACATAACAACTGGTTGCTCCATCTTTCTAATTGTATTTTTTTCCTAAGCATCTTCGAGTTCTTCTAAGTACTGTAAACCATCCTCTTCCCCCGACTTGGGGTTGGGCTGGGACTCGGTCTTAGCCAACCCTAAGTACTGTAGAAGTAAATCACACGTTCTTTGAAAAAACCATCCTCATAGGACTCGATCTGGACCAAGCCAGAATCAACGCTTTGAAAACCGTCCCCTTCCCTCATTCTGGGTTGGTCTAGGACTCAGTCGTTTTGGAAAAATAATTCATAACTTTGAATGAAGACCGAGGGTCACTCCCTTTCTCTAAAACCGAAGGGCACACCTTCCAATGGTTGCGCCTTCATGTTAAACCGAGAGCCCCACTCTCTCAATAGAATCAAGAGTCACACTCTTTTGATTAAACCGAGAGCCCCCCTCTTTCAGAAAGTCGACAATCTAAATTTCGTGCGTCGTCTGAGGAACACTTCCTCTCAATCATATCAACCACACTGGCTGCAATATCAAACCGAACCATCCTCAACCGGAGCGATCCTCAAATTTATTGATTCAAACCGGACCGTCCTCAACCGGAGCAGTCCTCAAATCAAACCGGACTGTCCTCAACCGGAGCGGCCCTCAAATTAAACCGGAACATCCTCAACCGGAGCGGTCCTTAAATCAATTGATTCAAACCAAACTGTCCTCAACCGGAGCGGCCCTCAAATTAAACCGGAGCGGCCCTCAACCAGAGCGGTCCTTAAATCAATTGATTCAAACCGAATCGTCCTCAACCGGAGCGGCCCTCAAATCAAATCGGACCATCCTCAACCGGAGCGGTCCTCAAACCATTTGATTCAAACCGGACTGTCCTCAACCGGCGGCCCTCAAATCAAACCGGACCGTCCTCAACCGGAGCGGTCCTCAAATCAAACCGGGGAGTACTTCCTCTCACTGATATCAACCATACTGGTTTTAATTCAAAACAAGTCTTGACAGCAACAAAACAGGTCTGGCCTCACTGGCTCGGTCACAAAAAATAGCTTCAGCCAAACAAGTCTTTTTTCTTCGGTTCAACCAATAGCACGAGACTATAAACTAAAATCGTCTTTCAAGCCGTCACTACTTCATTTTAAAACCATCAAAACAATGAAGACTCGGCATTTAAACAATGATCATTCGGCCGATAAGCCGTCAATACTTCCTAAAACCATCAAAACAATATACACTTAGCTTATAAGTCGTCAGTACTTGGTTCTCAATACAAACCGTCCCCTTGAGGCTTCAAAAATGTTAGGTTTGTAGCCGACAATAGAACCGTAGTGTTCATACTCATATTCGACAACTCAACATCAAGATAATCGCAAAAAAATCACCCTAGGAACTTTTCAACTGTGATTCGATGCTCCAAATACCATTTCAAAGCAGCAAAATAGAGCATACCATTAATTTCCGTGTCAAATCACCTCGAACGGAGCCCACGGTTGAATCCAGAGCGTCGAAATTAGTAAGGATCAAGTCTTGAACCTCCCAAAAGTGGTTTAAACCGGTCCAATAGTGCTTTGGAACCTTAAAAACCCTCCAAATGACCCTCTTGGCCCTTTTTACAGCCGCCTAGACCCCATGCACCCCCGCCTGCACCTTCTGACACGCGGGTGGCCCCCCTGACAGCCGCATGACCTCTTTGACCCGTTTGACCAAGCGTCTGGACCGTTTGACCTTCTTCTTCCCTTCCGCTCGCGTGTAGCACAAGCCTTGCGAGTTAGATCTACTCGCCACCACGCGCCGACTTCAACCGGCAAGTGACGACTTCTCCGGTGTCCTCCGGCGTCGCTTCAAGTTCCATCGTGATCGTCACAACACGACGCACACGATCCAGTGCTTAGATTGTACCCAATCACTTTTGATCTCAACCAAAGTGAAAAAACCGTTCGCCTCCTTCTGCCGGTCTTTAAACAGCATTTCCGGCGTCTTCTGGCTTCCTCCGGTGACGATCCAAGTACCACTGTGATCGGCTCTTCAAGGCGAACAAAACCCCATGCTTGAATCTCGTTTCCGATCTAGTTTGATCCGAGCCCAGCCACAAAAACCACTCGCCACCTATGTAGCACGGACAAGGATACAGACACGGATACGGATACAGATACGGACATGGCGGAGGACACGGCAATATATATATTAATATACAAATAAATATTTTAAAAAAATTTAAAATTAAAATTTTTAAAGATTAATAATTACAGTTTGACCCCCAAAAGTATCAAAAAAATTACAGTTTGACCCCCTTCCGTGTCCCCCATGTGTCCCCTACAAAAAATTCAAAATTTTTTAGGGACACACCACGTGGCGTGTCCCCGTATCCCATATGCTGATATGGCGACCTCTAGAAGTGTCGGTGCTTCATAGCTCGCCACCGTCGATCTTGCTTCAAACCGACCTTGTGAGCTTTTCCGGTGACCAAATCCGACGACCTACCTGTCGTTGAGTTCGTCTCAACACCTTGTCGCCAAAACTTGTTTTTGACCACCCTAAATGAAGTCGATCTTCAACAAACCCGTCGCCTGTCGTCCGCCGCCTTCTGCCGCTCTTCAAATAGCTTTTCCGGCGTCTTTTGACGTCCTCCGGCAACGATCCAAGTACCACCGTGATTGGCTTGACGAGAGGAACAAAACCTCGTGTTCAAATCTCGTTTGCGATCACTCTAAATGAGTCCGATAGTCAACAGTAGCTCCGACCAACTTCGCCGGTGTTTAAAAAGTCTGTGCGGACTGTTCCAGCCACCTTCACCACCTATGGACTCGTCTGAGTGAGATCTACCACCCTTGTTGGTCCAATTGTGTCCTCGAACGACTTTGATGTCAAACCGGACAGACCGTGCTTCCATGGCTACCGTGTTCATCAAGTCCGTCACAAAACCACCAAAAACAGATCTGAAAAATCCTCCAACCACCAGAAGAATACCCCGGACTCGTATCCCAGCAGCCACACCAATTGTTGGGGGTGAAATTTGCCGGTGGATCTTCCTCGGGTCGAATCTTCCTCGTTGCTCCGACCTGCACACGTAGCAATCGTTAGTGCCCCACCGGCCTGTTGCCAGCGGGCACTCCGACGCTCAAGTCAGCCACTATAGAGAGAGACACAATAGAGGAGTAATTTTAGATCTATGAGAGTGTGTCCATACCTCTAGGGTTTATCCCTTGGTATTTATAGTCTCCAATGTGCTTGCTCTCCAAGCTAACATCCTACATGCGCGATGACATCACCCCTCACCAAACCGGGCCCACAGCCCTTCCATGAATACCGTAACCACTTGGTCACGTGTGGGTGACGCCACCCTTACCGCATCAGGCCGTGCCGCACTTTTAGCCTATCAAGGCCAAGCGCACTCCGGGTCTCTTATAATTAAACCGACCCTGGAGTCTTGTTCGGTTTTGTCCCACCACAGTAGTGTCTCCCCCACCATGGCTTGCAGTAGTGTCCCAAAACTCTTCATGCAAATGTTTGAGTGGGTAAAATACTTTGCTATTGGTCCAAATGCTTCTAAGGTTGGGGCATCGTACCTTCATGATGCTTGCTCAGATCAGGAAAAATAAAATCATCCTGTCTAAGTGCACTATCTTAGATAATATCCAATTGGACAATCTTGTAAACCCTCTATTCAAGTCAAGTAAATTGTGAAGAAGGTTGCTTTTTAATTTCTCACTTTACGCAGCACTCTGTTTAACCAACAAAATCAAGCTAGCTTGCATGCCTCGCCTATTTGCCGCAAAATTATCTGCATTACTATTCAAGTAAGGGTAATACCACCAAATTGGGCTCTGGACAAGAAACCATGTCCTATTGTCTTTTCCTTTAAGTCAAGTGGTGCCAAATGCTTTTCTTTTCTGGCAAATCTAACAAGTTTGCAGATTTGGCAAATCTAACAAGTTTGCAGGTTATAATAATATCACAATGTCATTAACGACTATAGCTAAATCATTGTTGAGAATGTCAAACAACATAATTGCACATATATGTTACAAGAAAATGTGACTATGACTTACCATACTCGCTTGTAAGAAAGAATATAGCATACTAACCACTTGGAATGTGAACAATTTTGCCATCATACACAATGCGCCAAAATGAGTATGAGTTTGATAGTTAATAAAAATACCTAGAACGGGGGGAAAACAAAAGGGAGATTTTAATTCTTACATGCCCACATGTGAGTCTAGTACCACATTGCTTCTTTCTTGGCTAGTCTCCCCTCATTTCAAGACTGCAAATAAGGTGTACAAATGAACTCCAGTTTACTTCACAAAACATGAATAGATATGAAACTGTTGGGCAAAGTGGGGGTAAAAAAAAAACCAACATATAGTAGGCTAAAAGTTGGAACTTCCATTTAGTTCCACAATGGTTAAAAAAAAATGCAAAAGACACTGAGTATGTAAGTAAAGAATACGTGCCGTTTCCGCCACCATAGCTTGCAGTAGTGTACCAAAACTCTTCACGCAAATGTTTGAGTGGTACTTTGTTGTTGGTCCAAATGGCATACCTTCATGATGTTTGCTCAGATAAGGGGAAAAAACCGTGCTAACCAATTACATGAGCTTAAATAATATCCAAATCTCTCAATCTTGTAAGCCCTCCATTCAATAAATGGTGAAAAAGGTTGCATTTCATTTTCTCACCTCACAAAGCACTCTGTTTAAACAATGTTGGAAATATTGTATATGGTAGTATGTAGATTGTGTACAATTAGGAAGATTGTAATCAGTCCGATTAGGTAGGTAGAATAATTAGATTTTATTTACTTTCCTTATTTGCTTTTGTATCCAGTCTA
>JAXBDA010006785.1:0-19625 GCA_036023075.1 Gaultheria prostrata
TCTTTACTCACTCTCTCTCCCTACATTTATCACACATCGTTTTCTCCGGTCACTAACTAGGCCGTCGGAGTGCCGTCCCGGGCAACCACCGTCCGGGCTAGGCACTAACACGGTTGTTCAGTGTGCAAGTTGCTTGCTTTGCTCAGCGGCCAGGATCACGGTGAGGCCACAGCGACCCCCCCTAACTTCAGCGTCCAGGGCGGTCCAAAGGGGTCACTCCGGGGAAGCTACCCCACAATTATCGTTTAAAGGCTATAAAAGAACCCGAGACTTAATAGATATTACAAAGGATCCCTAAAACCTATAAAGTTTAGTAAATTATAGAAATTAGATTTTACAAAGGATCCCAAAAAAGTTTAATAAATTATAGAAATTACCCTCGGGTTACGATATTAACTATTACGTACTTTCTCTCCCAGGAAACCTTAAACCCTGCAATTATTTAACTATGCATTGAACCCCCCAACTTTACTGAATTACCAAATTAACCCTAAAGTTGATGAAATAACTCTTCAATCCTTCAAGAATATACAAATACAAAATGAACCTAAATGTTAACTCATAACGAAACTCAAAAGTTACAAGGAGAAATCCACAACCTTTGTGTGTTACTTTGCCTCATTACTTGTATGAACTATTTAGTTGTCGTCTTATTCAATAGTGGTCGATGATAGAGTTATATGTTGTTTAAGGTTCTGTATAATGTTAATGGAATGTCTACATGATGAGAATTTAGAAAGGATTTAGGATCACTAGATATGTGTGTGTGAAATTAGGAAGAACATTAAGACACATTAAGCTAAAAGAAAAAGGGAATATGTGTTAAGTTAGGTGTGTGTTACCTACAGGGTCCTTTAAGGAGTGATCAACTTTGTACGAGCCATTGGCAAATAAAGTTGTTAATGTGTTGCACATCTCGAGGAGTTGTATGTGTTGAACTATACATACCAAGGAGTTGTGGTGTTTTGATATCCTTATGCTTTGTACATTTTCGTGTGCTGATTTGTACATCAAGGTGAAGGTTATAAGAAGTTAAGATTCTGGGAGTTACTTATGTTAAATGATAGATAATTAAACAAGTAATGTGTATGTGAGTATACTTTATCGTACATTAATGATATTATTATTGTTCATTGCTTGTATTGTAAGGGTAAATGGTTAGTGGGCAAGAGTTATCTATTGATGAATGGTCGTTCAGCTATTTTGGCCTCGACATTTTACGCCTGGTACCAAAGAAAATGTAGGTGAGCAATACTTCGAGGACAAAGACCCCATTGCCGATATGGAAACAGTTGAAGACTGGGATCTTATTTTAGACCTCTAAAGAGCTCTATTCATTTTTTTGGATCCAAATAATATGAAGTGATGAATTGGACAAGATTTCAGAAAGATTATCGAATATCAAGTCTAACAAAACAAACGTATATAAAAGGAGGAAATGCGTATCCAATATATATACCCTACATCACACTTTCACCCTTTGCAAGCTCCACAACAAATAAAATTCACCCATTCCAAGGGGATGATGCAAGGGTATCCCTCTTGCGCCTTTAACGAGTATTAAAAAAAGAAGAAGGAGATATCGAAGATGAACAATGCACTATTGGAGTAACTGCTCTCAATTTTAAATTACTTGCAAAAAAACAGAAGTGGTTTAACATTTTCATGACACGTGGAGTGATAAATGAAAAGGATTGGCAGATGCTTATCGATACATTTTGGCGGAAAAGAAAACAAAAAAATGTCCAAAAGTTCTCACCTATTGAGTTATTCTGATATTGAAAGACCATTAATCAACTAAGTCTCCAAAGGGTAGTCCGAAAAACCCTTAAAGGCCCAATGATCATTACAATTGTTTAAGTCTTTTTCTAAGTAAGATTGGGCTTTTTTTTTTTTAAGTCAATTGAGTCCTACTTAAGTTTATTATGAAAACAATATGAAAGTGCTCCAAAAAGTGGGACTTTTTGGAGTACCCTAGGCCAAGGCCCGTTGA
Organism: Gaultheria prostrata; assembly: GCA_036023075.1. Classification (NCBI taxonomy): domain Eukaryota; kingdom Viridiplantae; phylum Streptophyta; class Magnoliopsida; order Ericales; family Ericaceae; genus Gaultheria; species Gaultheria prostrata. Next base: position 1,994 of record JAXBDA010006785.1, read on the forward strand.
GCCTAGGGCATGGGTCGTCCATTGATATGGATTCAGTTAGCCGATTTGGCATGTTTAAGCGTCAATAGAGTGAAGGAGCCCAATTCCCCGATCGTTTTATTATTTACTAAAGTTTTCAAGAAGAAAATCTAATATGAGAAAGTAATAAGTGCTCGACCATGAAGTCACATGTTCGAATTCCACGGAGACTAATCATCCCAAACTTTGGTGCCGCTGGAGTTTATGCCGGGTTTATTCTTATGGCTTCGAAATAAGTTGAGATGCGAGCCAATCGACCTGCATATCTATATACTAGGTATGAAGCCTCGTACTTTGCACGAAATTAATGCCCGTTAGTGTTTGTCCGTTGGTAAAAATTAGCGATGTACATGCTATGTATTTTTTTACTTAGTTCAATAGGTTTAGAAATGATATTTTCTCATCTATATGAATAAAGCATTTTGACAATGACAACACACAAATACAATTGGGGACTAAAGAGGAAAAAAATAAAGCCTGGGGGGTTTGACAATGACAAAACACAATAAAGTAGTAGGGGCCCAAGCGAAAAATATAAAATAAGAGGGGAAATTTCGCAATTGTGTACAAAGACCACCAAATGACCAAAACAATCAAAGGGAAATCCAGTAATTACCAAAATCAGAGAAGGCAAGCCAGAAATTACAGGGGTAAAATCGTCCAAATTGAGCCAAATGGGGTAAGCCATGGAATTGGCTATTGCCTGTTATATAGCTTCTGGTATGGATATATAAAAGGAATAAATTCTTGAAGTGACCATTTTCATCTCAGTCATCTCCATCATCTCTCATCACTCGAAAGTTATCGGCCCGTTTACGTCTCCTTTCAACTGACGGTAACCAACCTTTCCGCTCGAAGTCCCAGTTGTCTCGTATCACCGGTATTCAATAGCATGATACAAGGTCCGTCACTCCGCGACTCACACGAACATAGTTCCGGCAACCCTTTATATCAGCGGTATTCAACAGGATGATACAAGGACCTTTCACTATGTGTTGTACACACTCTGCACCAAAGGCTACCAAATTCTCTCCGCGAACTTGGGACAGTGCTTCAAGCTGCACTACCGTATTCCTTAGCCACAACACCGGTATTCAACAGCATGAAGGGCAGCGTTATCTACAATATCGTATTCCTAGCCACATCACCGGTATTCAACAGCATGAAGGGCGGCGTTAAAGCTATACTACCATATTCATTTCCATTCTTTCCAAAAATCATTTCCGCTCACATCTCATTTTCATTCTCATCTCATTTTCTCGTGTTACTATTCATTTCAAAAATCATGTCGGGTAAATCTTGTATCGTGTTGTGAATATTGCAACTGATAAGCCAGCCCCAAATGTTGCATATATCCGGGCTTATCTCGCTAATCTTGATCACACACACGTGCATTTTGTGCTTTTATATGATTGATTTTGCGCGAGTTGTGTTTTTTATGAGTTTCAGAAAATTGGAGCTAAAAAGGCGTGTCCAAAGCTCCAAATAATCCCCGGTTATATCCGGAAGTACCCAAGGTCCCTCAACGCCGTGGAGGACAATCAACGAAGCTTAGAAGTCGATTCTAGGAGCTTTGGAAGGTGCCCGGAACAAAGGAACAAGAAATCTAGAGCTATGAGCCTTGAGGAAATCTGACACACTGATAGAAAAATGCTCATTTCTCTCAAGATACAAAGGCCATGAAGATGAGACCAATTGGGTTTGAAAGTAGACTCATAGAGCTTTCCAACGGTTCAAGAATCGCCACATTTCGAGTTCGAACGAAGCCGGGGCGTGCCCGCGAAGTCGGGTAAAAAATCTGCCTGAAGATTTGTATCGATACATACACCCTTTGTATCGATACAGATGAAGCCCAGCAAAAATGGAATTTGAGCAGAAGGATCTGTATCGATACAGATCCCTTTTGTATCGATACAGAAGCTGACGTGGAAAAAAAATATAGATTTGTATCGATACACAGCCCCCTGGTATCGATACAGATATGATCCGGGCAGCATTAAAGTAGCTTTAAAACTTTCCATAAGTGGAAAGTTTCCATTTTAGGGGTTACTTTTTGTGTTTTTGAGGAGAGAGAAGGGCCTCTTGTATAAATATCTCTCACTCTCTCCCTCATTACTCTCCTTCACTTTAGTTTAGTTTAGTTTTTAGGAGGAAACTCCATTGTTGTTGCTCTACCTTCTCTCTAGGATTTCATGTTTTCTACTTAGATTCAAGGTAAGGCTCGTTTATTAATGTTGTAGTTCGTGTTTGGTCCTTCATATAAATCTAGTTTATTCTCATTTTCGTCGGTTTAATTTCGTCTTCATTTTTCTAGTCATTTCCTTTGAAAGATCAAGTAGTTGTTGTTCTTCATTTTCTCGTGAATTAATGTTGTAGGCAAACCTATGATCTTTACATAAAATCAGTTTTTAGAGTTATATGTCATGTTCTTTATTTCCTTCAAGTTTTTAGTCATGATTCTCGTAGTAATGATCGAGTAGTTTACGTAGGCTTGGTCATGTGGTGATTAGCACCCCTTGACTTAGGTTGATTCGCTCTCCTCGCCATGTGGTAAACATTTCTTGTTTAGTAAAGTTACGGGTTCATCTTTATGTACCAAAACCGGGGGTTGTTAACCTTATTGATCTCACGTAGGCAAGAGCTACGCTCCTTGCCACGTGGGATGCTTTGGGCGATGTCACCATCGGGATTTTCCAATTTCTCAAAGAACCCTAAACTTTATTGAACACCATTTCTAGTTCAAAGATGAGTTCAAAAGCCAAATCTTCTGTTCGGAGATGTTTAACGACATCTCCGAGCCGGTTATTTTAGAGGAGAATGAATTGACCCGAGTCATGGGTGTTGAAATCTCCTAGACCTTGCATTAGTTTAATTTAGTTTTTAATCAATTCCAAGTCGTTCTCGAAGTCGAGAGAATTCCACCCCAAATCAGAAGTCAAAGTTTGCCGCTTCAAGGCTAAAAACCCTCACGCGCAAGACAAGTTTCACGCTCGGTACGTTCGGTCCCTGTGGATTCGATCCGGTCTTACCAGTAAATTGCTAGCTCCGACACTAGCCCTACGCTTTGGGCGCACTACTAAATAACAAAGTACGGATGAAAGCAGCAACGTGTCTCAAAAACTCTTTTCGCAAATATGCAACTTCCTTGTAAATCGTGTTTCAAAAATCAGCGTTTCCTCGTAAAATGTGTTTTACTAAAATTCAGTATTTCCTCGTAAAATGTGTCTCTCAAAATATCATTTCTCTTTTAGCGACCTTCTCTCGACAATAGAATAACCAGGAAAGTCCCAGGCAGAGGGGGACGGAATATCCAGTTAATAGCACTCATCCTCATTCTAGACAGACTTTCAAGGGTGTTAGCCTTGGGTCATTCCACAGTCTCAAGTTAGTCATAAAACATTTTTCTCATTCCCCAAAAATATTCTACGGAGTCTTTTTAAGAAAATTCTCATTTGTCGATAATTTCACCTTTTCAAAAATGCAACCGTTCGCGTATTTTTCCAAAAATCAATCGGACATTATAACTGCGTAAATTTGAAATATCATTTTCCATTCGGGCATTATAACGACTGCGTAAGTTCGAAAAAGTATTTTTAGAATCACAACTCTTTTCTTTTTAGAAAGCGTAAAACTACCAACTTTTATTTTTAAACCGAGCATTATAACATTACTAAAAATTAAAGTTGCGCTAAAATAACTAGTAGAAACTTGGATAAATATTATTACCGTATTCCGACATCAAACGGAAGAAGACAAAGCTATAGGTGGACGGGCAGAGTAACGGCGTCGAAACGAAAGTAAACTTTCTTAGAAACGCCGGAGGGTACGCCGGAACTTCTAAACTAAGATCTAGAGGTGGCTTTGGATGGTGGAGAGTGGTGGTGGAGGTTGAGTTTCATTGAGTTTCTTGAAGAACACTCAAGAACTTGAAGAACTAGAGAGATTTTCCTACTAAAACTACTAGAAAGCTTACTACAAGACTATGAGAGTGAGAGAGGTTTTTGGTGTGAGAAACAATGAAGGAGTGAGGTCCTATTTATAGGAAAAATGTGAGCTCCCCCCTCCCCCAAGTTGGTCGGCCCTCCCCATGGGAAATTGCCAAGCAATTTCCTCCATTTAATGGAGGAAATAAAGTCTAGGATTTTGGTGGGATTTTGGGGAACAAAATCCTTAGGTAAAAATAGGCACAAGGCTATTGTTCTATAGTTTTAAGTACACTAATCCAAGAGGGAATTCATCAAGTCACTTTTTACAGTGTAGAAATACACGACTAACTACATTTCCGGTACTAGTTTGCACTGCAATTGACCATGAGGCTAATAAGGGCTAAGATTTGATCTATGCCGCAATCTTATCTTATGACGCGTAATAAATGAGGGAATATATTCTCCCTAGGTTAATAATGGCTAGTCTAATAATGCAAGAGTGACTACGGGTCTTTCCGGTGTAATCTCTACGCGAAAAGCTAGTTTTCGGACTAATTTGTACTGTCAAATGGACATGAGGCTATTAAGGTACCATATCTATAGGCGTGTCATCAAATCTTAGGTGCGTCATGCTATGCCAATAATGCAAGGGAAATAATGTGACTACGTGTCCATTCTGTTCACTTTTTACGCGACTAGCTACTCTACCGGAGTAAATTGCACTGTGGAGAGATAAAGGCTACGAGGCTACAATATCTATAGGTGCGTCACTAAATCTATAGGTGTCACGCCCTCAATTTTATAAATAAATATACGAACATAATCCACGTGGAAGTCAATAATTTCATAGTCAAAGTCAACAAATCACGATGTCTACGGGTACACGCACCCCAAATAGAGTTAAACAAATCCCAAGAGTTATTACATAACCGGTAGTCAAAAGGTGAATCAAAATAAAGTTACAAAATCATCTCATCAAAATCTTAAGTTCAAAGATAACAAAATAACTCCGCCGTTGAGCTTTCAAAAATAATGCATGCATATACTTCAAGCATTCCATGTCATGTTCCTCCGTGCTGGTTACTTGAAATTATAAGGGTGAGCTCACTAGCCCAGTAGGAAAACGTCTATCTATCCTACTTGAAAATGCGATGCACATGAGGTAAAGACAAGATGATGTAGACCACACAAGGTTAGAGCATTTGCAAATAACACAAAAGAGATAAACAAGTTTGAAAGTTCTTATAGCGGTTCAATATTCACACTACCGTACTCAACTCGTACCCGACACGGCACGTGTGTCCAAAGTGTTCATCTTTCGTATTTCATGTTCATCATTATCATTCCATTACCATATTCCTCACGACACGCCTGAAGGGCGGACCGAGTATCCTTCCGGGCATGCCATATAGGACCCATGTCCACTTTCCTCTTGGTCAAGGTACATTCCTCGCGAAACGTCCATAGGACGAACCGAGTATCCTTCCGGGCTACCATTTAGGCCCCGTATCCGATGTTACAATTCCATTTGTTAAGTTTTCATGTTAACCTCGTGTCAAACGTGATACGTGTGTCAAATCGTCCATATATACGTATCTTATAAACCCGACTCGACGATTAACCAATTAATGCACTAACCGTATATGTCAAACTTTCGTTAATCAAATCAACACAATAACACCCTCAACAACAAGAATTTCCCATGTCTAATAAGTATCTAAGTGTTACCAAATCAAGAAATCATATCATGTGAGTGGAAAACACGTTCGGAAACACGCGAGTTGGAAAAAGCCGAAACACAAGCAACACTATCTCAAAAACTGCCAAAACCGCCCGGGCGGCCATGATTCCCGCCCGGGCAGGTTTTCCAGACAGCATGCCAGAAAACTGCTTAAAATGTGATTTTTGGGGATTTTGCTCTAAAACTCCGATTTTGATGATTCCAAAGCCAAATATCAATAGAATGGAGTGTAGGGGAAAGATTCAACAATTAATTTAAGTGGGGAAACAATAATCAACATGAATTAAGGTCTTTCCCCAATCAAAATTACACAAAAATGGATTTTCAAGTGGGTTTGATACAATCTAGTAATAAGCTCAACAAATTGAGCTACAAGGGAGTAATGTATCAACTAATACACAAGGAAATCACATGGAAGCAAAACATTAACATGTGTTAATCCAAAAATGACTAGAAATATGATTTTCAAAGGGATTTGGCATGAACACAAGAGATGGGGAAGCAATACACACACACACATCACATATACAAGTAGAATTGATAGAAATCCCCCTACCTCAAGCAAGATTCTTGGAAACAAGTGTGGGAGAAACAAGCCCTAGCTTCAAATCAACAAACCCACCAAGGATTGAGATTTCCAAAGCAAACCCAAGAAGAAATCAAGCTCCTATGTTGAAGGATTTGTGAGAGGGTTGAGTTGGATTGAGAGATTTTTTGGTGAATTTGGAGGGGAGATGAAGAAAAAATGGAGGAAGAACAATGGGGAGGGGACCGGCCTTCTCTAATGGGGGTTGTGCTCCCTCTCTCTCCTCTATACACCACATATATACACTCACTCACTTTATTTCAAAAAAAATTACACCTTAGGTCCAAATTTCCCTTGTGTATATAATATGTGACCACAATACTTATTTTCATAAACCAAACTTAAGTAAAGACTATAATTTTGAGTTTTATTTACTTTAATTTATTTATGAAAATAAGGAAGTACCCCCCATTTGGAAACAATGGCATTTCCAAAATTTTGAAATTTTAATCACATCAAAATCTCATCCCCTCACTTTTAGTACAAAACTGAAAACGGCACATTTTTCTCCGAAGAAAATGGGTGAAATACGACTTTGCTTTACTCAAAAATAACTTCCGATTATACCGTTGTGATTTGAAAAATCCAAGGAGCAATTATCAGGACTTTTTATCGACCAAATCGAAATTTCTTCAAAAAGTAATTTTTTTTACACGGGTCCTTACAATAGGTGCGTCATGCTATTAAATAGGTGTCATCATGAGATTCTCTCAATAATGCATGGGGAATTCACCTAGTCACATTTCACAGTGTAGGTTATACGCGACTACGTGAGTTTCCGGAACAATTTGTACTGGTATATGACATAAGCTTGGTGACTAAGTAACAAGGAAGCTTCCTCCCTCCTTCATCTCAATCTTTCCATTAATTGAGGGAATCTAGGAGAGAATCCCATGGGATTCTTAGACATGTGCTAATTGAGAAATTTCCCATCACCTTCCTCCAAATCTCTCTCAATCTTCCATAATAATTGATGGTCAAAATTGGTGTGGTTCTAATTTTGACTAGATAAAATGTGAGTGTGAGAGGTTTTGTAGTAGGGTAAAAATAGTAATGTATATATAGATACAAATATACAACACTAGGGTCCAAAATAGTATTAAATAAGTTTTCAAAATGTTAAAAGAAAATAATTGAATTAAAAATAAAATAAATTCCTCCAAAAATCTGGGTTGTTACATATACTATTTCAACCAATAAGACGGAGAGTAATTGAACAAAATTGCACTCCAAACAAACGAGTGAAAATTAAGAGGAGATGGGAGGTCCGCAGGGGTGCAAGGAACAAGGTACAAGGGGGTCACAGGACCCTTCTCACTTTAATTTCTTACAAAGATTTTTGATATTTTGGAGCTAAATTTTACATTTTTGACCCCGTAAAATTTTTATAAATTGCCTCAACTTGCTTAAATACACAGAATTCTAAAAATATATATTTTCGAGAGTTGATTGTATTACAAATGAGGCTATTGTTCATTATTTTCGAAATATATTAAGTTATTGGGACCAGTTATAAGGCAAAAATGCATGTATCATTGTCTAGCTACGTTATAGTTGACCTTTGTACGAGCAAATAGAAAAAAATAACTTGCAGATATATCTAATTTTTTATCTCGCTAACTTAAAATTCTGGTTCTGCCCGGATCCTCACGAATACCACGTCACTCATACTCTATTTGCAAAGTTTTTTGGGGGGAAAAAAAAAAAGTACTCTGTGTGCAGGCCAAAACCCTATGGTTCCTTTTGTCTAGAATTGTGTGCGAAGGATATCCATGCAACTGTTGCTAGCCAAGGAGCAACCTTTTCACTCCAATCCAAAACGTTGGAAACCCATTTCAATTTCATGAAATTTCAACACCCAGAAAATTCAACCTTGGATAGACGGCTAATAGAAAAAGCTAATTCTATTCACAATTCATTATTTATTTCATAAAATTCACTTTTTTCATACAATCTATAATTAAAATTTCCTAAACAAAATTTATTCCAACAACCCACTAAATTCACCTAAACTACCTATAATACCCTTCAAGTTGAAAATTGAATTTCTGCTCTGTAGCGATTTCGGTATGTAAATGTCGAAATACATCATATTTTTCGACAAGCTAAAGTCGCAAAAAAATGATGCATTTCAACATTAACTTGTCGAAGCGTGTGTTGTGAAATTAATAAATTTCTCAAGTATCTACTTCGGTGTCCAAACATCGAAATAAGATATTAATTTCAACATTAGTATATCGGAAATTATGATGAATTTCGACATTAGCTTGTTGAAATATATGTTGTCAAAATATGAAATTTTTGAAGTACCTACTTCAGTATCCAAATGTTGAATATGTGCACATATTTTTGGTATGTGAATGTCGAAAATATAGTCGTGTTTCAGGGGCATTTCTGTCTTTGCACATTAGTGAAAATTGGGAAATTTTTGATGGGTTATATGGAGTAAATAACGGGTTATGAATAGAATCAGCAGAAAAAAGCAATAATTGCGGGGAAGAGAAAACTGATGAATTGGTCAAAGAAGCTGTGGAAAGTCAAAAAAATATTGATACAGTAGAGATCGAACGGCATTTATTGTCGAGGACCCACAAGTTTGGTATTACCTGATGGATTTTCAAGGCGGTTTGAAGACTTTGTAGAATACATTTGACTGACGACGATCCGAGGTCTACTTCCCAAGAGTAGAAATCCAATCGATGTAAATATGGATTTTCTCATATTTTGTATGTTATGATACTCCATTGTTTTTCTTCTCTCTCCCTGTAAGAGTGAGATGTGGTAGAGTTAGAGAGAGAGAGAGAGAGAGAGATTTACAGATATGGGTAATTGTTGGGGAAGACCAGCCAAGTGTGCTCATGCTTCTTCTACCCAATTCTCTGGTAATTATGTCTACTGAATTCGAATTATCATTTTTTATCATGCTTTTGAATTTTTCACCCCCCAATAAAGAAGAGAGAGAGAAATTAAGGATGTTTTTGGATGTATTTGATTTCTATGATTTCTAATCTTCATATAGAACAGCTATATGTGTTTGCATGTGCGTGTGATCTGGGTTTCTCGTGGAAACAATTATTTTCCTGCTAGATATAGTAATGCTTTCGTTAATTTTCTGTTTCTTTTGCCTGTTTAATTTTGTTGCAGTTTGATTTTCTGCGTAATCAGGGCGGCCCAAGCGCTTTCGAGGCCTTAGGCAAAATCTTAATACGGGGGCCTTATAAAATGCTGTATAAAAATTAACCAAAGTTGTTTATTTTGTGAAAAACTGTTTTTCTTGGTTTTTGAGGTGGAATTGCTAATCAAGTAAATTGGATGTTTATCAATGGGAAAAAGAGTGTCAATGACACTTGCACAATAACCCAAATCAACATTACTCCAAAGCTCATGAGGGACATTAAAGAGCTTAACCCAGATTGGAACGCTCAGGAATTCATCCTTAGACAACAGCATGCCTTGGAACCATCTCTTCAGAAAGAATAGCTGACTACCATTCTACCAAAATACAACTGTTCTCCATGTGGAACTTGCTCGTTCCAAGAAATGATTGTCAAGCATCGAAACTTTGCTAAGACTATCCCTCCACAACTTTGGCCTGATAAATGGTTAGACTTTTGTCCGTTGTAAACCCCACTTAGGCCCAGTGAGAGCATCCGTCTGGAAACTTCCCAAGGAATGTGAAATTGGGTATTGTCAAACTCCAAATAAAAGCTACTGAGATATCTGGAAACAGATGAATGTTCCTATGCCTTCTTGGAAAGGAATGCAGGGACGATTATTATAGGCAATTTTTTTTTTTCAAATAGCTGCTATCTCTTAGTACAAATTTATGGATGTTGGAATACACTTGTTATTGTGTTCATTTTACTTTCTTGCTTTCTTTGATAAGATTTTCCCCAATAATATATTGGAACTGTTGTTCCAAAATTAACATCTATCTACATTATAGTTTAGAAGCATCAAGAAACTTGACACCAGCACGTCCCCCACAAAAAGCATGTGTATTTTAGTTTCAACCTTGACAAGGAAAAAAACAGGAGACTTGAATGTCTTAGCAATGACAAAAAAATGAGTTAGCAGTCTTAGCAATGACAAAAAAATGATGATCCCTCCTACTTTACATTGGCGCCCATGGATGTTCTGTTTGTTATGGGTTGTTTACATTTTGAATCAACTCAAAGTGACTTTCATAGCGGCAGTGTACATAAAAGGGTCCTTTTGTTGTTTTCGCGCAAAGGCCTTTTTGTTTTCTGGTTTTATTGCATGAACCTTTACTTCGGAAATCTTCTGTTAGCTCTATAATTTTTTTATCCTCTTTTCATGTAGAGATGACAATGCTGCCTAGCAAGGAAAAACAGGCTACAACCATCTCCAGCCAGCAAACACCTTCAGAAACTGTGACCAAAGCTCTCATAGCATCCAAAGGCGAAGCATCGATGTCCAACAACCTCAAGTCCTTTAGTTTCAATGATCTCAAGAATGCTGCAAAAAACTTCCGGTCGGATAGTCTTCTTGGTGAGGGAGGATTTGGATGTGTCTTTAAAGGATGGATTGACGAGAACACTTTTGCACCCAGCAAACCTGGAACTGGGATTGTAGTGGCCATCAAAAAGCTCAAGGCTGAAAGCTTTCAAGGTCACAGGGAATGGCTTGTACGTGTCATAAAGACGATCCCTTAACTTCTCTTCAATACCTTTTTATGAAGTTGTAATGAAGTTAACCACGTCTAACACTTTGAAACTTGTCAGACAGAAGTAAACTACTTAGGTCAGCTTCGCCATGAAAATCTTGTGAAACTCATTGGGTATTGCTCAGAGTCTGAGAACAAACTTCTAGTTTATGAGTTCATGCCGAAGGGAAGCTTGGAAAATCATTTATTCAGAAGTGAGTTCATTTTATTGCTTTGTTGTTGTCTTTTTCTTCCTTAAGAAATTCCTTGCAATAATCAATTTATCTTATTCTTCTGAGTAGTATGTGGAGGTAAACAGTATTGCAAGTTTACCTAAGGTTCAAAGCTGCAGTTATTCATTATGCAATAGTTGATTATACCTAAAGTTACTTTATTTTTGGGGTCATTTCATTTTGGTTACGGTGAAGAATAATGGTGATAAAGAAAATCACTTGGGTATTGGCCAATATGTTCGCTTGTATAGTGTAACAGTGCAGTATCAGACCGTAGCAGACAAAGGTCAATGTTACACTTACCTTTACAATGACAAATTCTGCCAAAAAAAAAACCTTTTGTTCCCTTTTTCTTCCTTTCTCTGACCCACCACATTCTTATTTATGTATATTGTTGTGCTATTTTTAAGACATTTGCATCGATGTAGCAATAGATATTAGCATTCGCTTTCTTTATTGTGCAAAATTATCTATTGGGGACTCCTGGTACCATTTGTTAGATAGTTTCTCTTTCCCTATGAGACTATCAATATTCATGCTTATTATTTACTTAGACGTAAACTTGTTTCCAGTTTCATGGTCAACAACATTCAAAGTTTAGGTCAGCTGGGCTGGACTTTCTGGTTGCTCCTGAAATGTGTTTTGTGTTCTTTTTGCTTTGCTGTTTTACTGGAATTGCTCTAGAGGCGAGTCCGATGTACGTGCATTTGTATTTGTTGTCATACTTATTTGTTTCTCTGTAGAAGGTGTTGAACCTATTCCTTGGATTACACGGATGCGTATTGCTGTTGATGTTGCACGTGGATTATCCTTTTTGCATAATTTAGATGCCAATGTAATCTACCGCGATTTGAAGGCTTCAAACGTTCTCCTTGATTCGGTATGCTAACAAACAGGAAATTTGCTGCCTGGGTTCCTGTAGTAATTTTCTATGGCTCATGGAGCTTTGACAAACTTTTGTAGGACTTCAACGCAAAGCTTTCAGATTTTGGCTTAGCAAGGGCTGGTCCCACTGGAGACAACACTCATGTTTCCACAAGAGTTGTGGGAACTCGGGGTTATGCGGCACCAGAATATGTAGCGACAGGTTCATCCTATTTCTTAACGTATTTCCCTTAGTCATTTCTCCGGAGTTCTGACAAATCAGATTATAACTTGCTACGTGCAAGTTTGAATCATTTTCTCTCCCCTGTTATCAGCATGTCTCTAGAATGTAGGGTTTATGAGGGCAGCCCAACCTAACCCCGGCATCCTGAAGTAGTGGGATCAACGCTGGGTATTGTGGTTTTCCTACTTTGACCCATTAAGAATTCCACCATTTGATAACCCTCCTACGGGCATGATGAATTGTTTGAACACTTGCTGCAATTCAATCTGTTATTTATAAATAAAAAAATTGATGATTTGTATTATTGTCATTCAAAAAAAATTAAAAATAGTAGGCTCCCCATTTATTATTTCATTGAGTGGAAGCATAATTAAAAAAGTCTCATAGTAGTTTTGAGATTTGGATTGCTTTCAAGAATCCCTAATATATACAATATGTAAAATTGTTATGATCCTTTCACAAACTAAAAATTCGGACTGAAAAAGGAAAAAAAAGAAAAAAAAATAGAGTTTGTTCTCTGATATAACTCCCAGTACATTAGCTCGGGAAAACAACCCAAGGCTAATGCCTTACTGAGACTATTCTTGTTTGATTGGAACTAGTTGAGTACTACAATACTTGGCATCAAAACTTGATAAGCATCAACTAAGTTATTGCCGCCTGTACATGAAAATAATATGACATCTATTCTCTACGATATTAGATGATGTGTCTACGAGTTTTGTTTTTGTATGATCAAGACATGGATATGATACACAATCTCAAAACTATTAATCATAACTGACCATAGCAACTTATGATCTGAATAATTGTGCTCTGAATACAAATTCAACAGCCTGACACAGTATACCTTTCTCTCGTAGCCAAGCCTTAGACTCGTGATTTGACTCAGCTCTTCAACAAAAGGGAGAGTATGAAATTGTGGCTCACTGTGCCAACATGCCTGAGCTGACAAGTTTTCGACCACTTAACTGCCTCCACTTGACTTAGGAGCCTGCGTTACTAGACTCAGGTCCTCTCCGCAAGGGCAAGTATGAAATTGCAACTTATTGTGCATACATACCTGAGCTGCTCAAGATGGCTATCACTTTAGTTGCTGCTACTGTAGAACAATTTCTCGGATATGCTCGAGATTTATACGAATAGGTTCTAACCTATCTTATTTCGGCAAAGAAAACTCAAAAGTTCGAATACCATGTCCTCTTTAAAATAGCCATAATCAATATTTATCCCGCACTCATACCCATGTCATGTCGATATGGGTACTTTGCCAGAAATTGAGAATCCATATTCCATGTAGCATAGGACAGGCTGATTTGTGATGCAAAGCAACAATGGAAGGTGCTACTACGATTCCTGCAGTAGGTTGGGTACTGTAGGGTCTACTTTTGACACCAAATTGATGCAGCACGTCAAGGGATAGGAAGGGGAAGAAAGGTTACGCAATAGGGTCAGATCTTTAACACAAGGCCACAGACTAAACTCAAATCCTCATTAATCAGCTTAACTCTTACGTTGGCCATGTGTTTGTTTATAAGCTAAGGGGCCCTTGATGGAAACGAAACTAGAATCCTAATTCAAAAAGGAAACAGTCTTTATCCTTAATTCCTAGTTATATAAAACTTGAAGGATTGGAAATGTAGAACAAGTAGATTAAATATAATGATACATGGTAATTCTCTCACAACTGGTATTTTTTAGGACACAAGTCACATGACTTCTTGAGTGTCATGATCGATAAAGCAATGACAATCCTTCACAGATAAGCAATGGGCTTGCATAGACCTGAGATATGGAAGAGAAATATTCAGGTTGGTTAGGAGTTGAAATAGAAGTAGCTTAGTGCAATCAATGGTAGCATGGTTCAAGGAATCGAGGACAAACAGTCCATTCCTAATATTACATGAAGATGTCATAGTCTAAGCGAACGAGAACAACTGGTAATTCTGCCTTCCCATTGTGCTCATCACAAGATCTGTGAATGGGCTTGCAAATCATGGAAACACCTGAAGGAATGAACACTGGGAATTAGATACCATGGAAAGATGAATTAGACAGTTTGCTAGCAAACTGTTCAGATGCAAACAAGGGGTAGAACATGAATCAGTAAGAAAATAAGTAGGGTTCCCAGAAATGACTGCAGAGTCGGTGGCTTGAGTGCCCAGGAATTAGAGCAAATACTCGCCCGTTGATTCTTTGCTCCTTGCTCTGTGGATTCGTTGTTGATTTAGGCGTTGAAATTGAGGGGCTTGGTGCTGCAGTGTTATTGGTTCTATCAAACTTGGGACACTCCTTCAGCGCGTGCACCAACCGTGGCATGCTTTGGTGGCACGATGACTTGGTCCCCGAGGAATACTTTGATTCCCTGAATTTTCTCTGGTGTTCTTTGATGGTAGACCCTTTTTGTAATCATTGCCACATCGATTCCTTTGCTTGTAGAGACGACTCCTCATCCCATTGGACACTTTTTCTGCCATCATTTCCTTGATCAACAATCTCCGCGTAGATGGACAGCTGATGTCTGTCAACGTAGCTTTTGATATTCCATTGAAGTCCGCGCTCAAATTTGCGAGCCTTGCAAGTCTTACGAGACACCATATAGGGAGCACCGGAGCAAGCGAGGCACGTCTGTGAACTTGGCTTCCTATTCAGCTTTAGTCATGTTTCCTGGGAGAGTGTCATGACTCGTGAACTCACTGATCTTCTGATCTCGTACAGACTCAGGGAATTATTTCTCATTAAATACGTCCTTAAACCTCTACGAGACCTTTCTAAGTCCATTCTCCAATACAAGAAGCCCCCAACCGTAATCCTCTTCCTTGGACAGGAAGGTTGCATAAGAGGCTTTATGCTCATTCGCACAAGGTCATGCTTCAGCTACCATTGGTTGGGGCTTCCCTCAATGATGGAAGGATACATTTTGTGAAACTCTTTGGACCCCACCATATTCTCTTGCTCTTGATGGGACCGCTAGATATGATAGTGATTATAGTTGTTTTGGCTGCCCTAGGCATTGTTGATCCTACCTTCTAGAGCCTTCTCAATCCTCTCCATATGGCTACACCGGAGGATCCAGTCCTATTCCCATCTTCCGCGGTGGATAGCTAGGGTACAGGAAACACACCAAGCATATAACGTGTTTACTCGTTACTTCTTAGGCTTAATATGGAGTCAAAATGACTGACCATTTGAACTATGGCCAACCTGTTGAGCCTTAACATCACTTCAAAGGTCTTGCTCTTAGCTGATGTAATAGTAGGACACGTCCCCCTATTACTTGATGAACAGGCTAATATAGTTTCCAAATGATTGGGCATTTGGTGGCTTGTCAAATCCGTTACATGTTTTTGCTCTTACATCTTTTGGAATCAACAAATCGTATTTTCTCCTACATGGCTAGAGATAGCATCAGTTTCACCTCAAACATGCATGCTTGCTCGAGGAAGTTTCAACAGCAGACATATGGAAGGAACTCACTGTCAGTGTACAAATGCACATAAATTTAAGTTTCTTGTAATTTCATGTCTTTCATTGTTGGTTACATTGCCATTGTTGTTGTAAACATAACCGACTAAATTGACTGACATCTGAAAAAGAGGGGGACATTGAAAGTAAAAATAAAGAAACTGGAAAGAGGAGAATGACAGCACCTTAGTGTGATTTTTTGATGTCATGAGACGAGCCTTAGAAAATGGGGTCTGTTGAGTTGACTTCAGGGTATGGATTCCGATTCTCTTTCAAACTACAACCAAACTTTTGGTATGTTGTATTAATCTACCGAAGTATTGATTTTTTCGTATCGTTATCCTTGTTTTTCATACAAGTATTTGTAGTAGCATGCATGCATTTAACTTGTCCTAAAGAAACTTAATTCTGTTTCTCGATCATAAACCAATCAGGCCACTTGACTCCAAAGAGTGATGTCTACACTTATGGAGTTGTATTGCTGGAGTTGCTATCAGGAAGACGGGCGACGGGCGACGACAGGCCTGGGGCTGTTGAAGAGACTTTGGTGGATTGGGCAAAGCCTTTCCTGAGCGACAACCGGCGAATTCTGAGAATTATGGACACACGACTTGGGGGTCAGTATTCCAAGAAGGTGGCCCTATCTACTGCTTCACTTGCGTTACGGTGCCTGCACATAGATCCCAAAAATAGGCCAAACATGACAGAAGTTCTATCCACCATGGAACAACAACTTCACACATCCAAGGATGTCCCTAGGACCACACCCGTAGCTACCCTGGAGCATTGTGGGATTCAACGGTTGAGGTACCCCCACAACTCGAGATAATCCCGCACTCATCTTGATATGGAGTCTCTCAATACATCAGATAACTATGAAGAAAGCATAAGTTTTCGCTTGGTTGTTAGAGATATCAAACCTGAACTGCACTGTACAGAACATTGTATTTGCAGACACCACCAAAAATGGAAAAAAAAAAATGGCAAATTCTTAGTAGCCCTGTTTAGTGTACTACATTTACTTTTTCTAGGAAAACTTTTGGGCAGTAATTTCTTACACATATATATATATATATATATGATATTCTTTCTTGCTCAATGAAAAGACTGAAAGAAAAAAATAAATAAAATTAGAGTAACTAGATGATACTATGGGCCGAAATCTCTCTCCCGAGCCGATAATTGTACACTTCCAAGACACTTCTGAACAAAATTTGCATACTTCATATAGATCTCTTATTAGTTGTGAAATTTGATTTTGAGGCATTGGCAGCTTGAATGGTGTTTCCTTGGAGATGCTATCGTTTTATCTATTACGATCCTAATGTCTCACATTGACTAAGTATGGGTTTGGTCTTGTATATATAAACTCTTGGGCATTGTTTCCTTGTAAGCCGGTTTTTAAGGGTGAGTTCTACACATGAGTTTGTATCATTTTGTATCAGAGCTAGCCACCACGTTGCGATTCGCGGAGGGGACAACCTATAGCTGGACCAAAATAGTTAGAAAGTATTGAATACTCATAGGTTGGTGGAGTTGCCAAAAAGAGAAAGGGCAGTGTCGAGAAAGTGGGCCGCCATGGACATCACTTTCGGAGCGTGGTGGTATGTTATAAACTCTTAGGCAGGGGCGGGCACACATAGGGTCAAGCGGGGTCACCTATAGCTGAAATTTCCTACCGCTGTGTATATATAATTTTGGATATTTTGGTAATTTTACCCCAATACCCTATACATTATTTTTATATCTTGCCCCAAGTAGTGTATAAAATAACTAAACCTTGCCCAAATAATTTTTCCGGATCACCTCTAATCTTTTCCTTTTTTAGGGGTCCCAGTGGACACAACCACACCCAATTATTTTTCTTCTTTTTTTCACCCAGACTTTAA
>JAXBDA010006786.1:0-19623 GCA_036023075.1 Gaultheria prostrata
TTCTTTGGTCGTTATGGAAGGCGAGAAATGAACTTATTTTCCAAGGAGTTGCACCTAAGTGGGAGGATATGGAAGATCTTATTAAGCATAGGATTGAGTATTGGTTCAAAGCTTTCCATGGTTCTAATAAGATTTCGTCGAATGATATCTTGTTCAGACTTCCGACCCTCATCGAATCTTTGTAAGGTCTAGATTAGGTCGATAAGGTGGTGGTTCTATGGTGCATCAAGGAGCTTGGTTTCTAGTCTTTTTTCTTTCTATTTGGTTGATTTCTGATCAACTGCTCTTGTATTTATTTTTTCTTTTTGCCTGCGCTTCTTTTGGCTTGGTTTGGGGATCCTTTTTCTTGGGTTCCTTTCCTTTCCTGTTTAGCGTTTGGGTGCTCCTTGTATTTTTTTTCTCTTGATCAATTTATTTCTTCTTTGCCGATCAAAAAAAAAAACAAATAATATGCTACCATTTTGACAAAAAAAAACAACAAACAGTTATATTGTTAGATTATACAAATTTTCCCATTTTTCAAGGAAAAAAGTTGAAAATCTTTCACTCTTTGTGATCTCACTTCCAAAACCACGAGGTAACAAAATTCTAGAATTTCCATCATTTCCATATACCCAAATTATTACATATATGGCATTATAACAATTATTTATTTTTCCTTCTTTAATTATGAGTCGTTTGATGGAACCTTGAACGATAGTCAAAGCAATGTTTAGTTAAAGATAAATTTTTTTTTTTACAAATGTTGGGTCCACCCCGTGTGGGCCGGAGAGGGTTAGGCCCAAGGTTCGCTAGGGTTTCCTTAGAATTACCCTAGGTGTATAAATACTCTTGTTGTCTCTCTTTATGGTAGTGTGGTAGCACAATATGAGCGGGATAGGCTGTGAGTGTTGAGAGGGGGAGCCGGTTGTGGCTTCCCCCGACCGGAGTGGAAGCCGGTTATTGCTTCCCGGAGAGGTTTTTCAACTTGTGTATTGCGTAAATATATCAAGTGAGTTTTCCTCATATTTCCTGTGTGCGTTTTATGTGCATGTGTGACCCGGAAAAGCCCCCTCCAGCCTGAGTGGGTAAATGTAGTCCCACCAGCACCCCCATGTTGCCACCTCCAATCAACTACAACTAGCGAGCGCCTGTGTCATCAACCAGTCGAGCTACACCGTACTCCCAAACCGGAATATTCCACCCAAAAGGATGTATCCTTGCAAGCTAGGATCCGCAGCTGATTAGAAAACCCGAGTACCGCACCCCCTCAACTAGGATGCCTCCACTCGCACACCTCCTGCCAAAGGTGTATGCGCTCTGATACCACTTGTTGGGAGTCTGATCCGCTTGAGGTTCTTCCCGTGTGCGCGTAGGCCCAATCCGTTTGGGAGTATCCACAGAGTCCACCACATTCCATGGACCCAATATACATTGAATGAACCATATCCACTTAAAAGGCTAGCCTTAATACCTTCCACTCCTCATTTCTATGATTGGTATTAAATTAGGAAAGCCTAATTTTCCATACCCATCCACAAACCTAATGTGCACCTAATTAATTAGGTTTGTGATAAGCCTAATTTTTTTTTCTTTTGTCTATATTTGTTTGACATGGGGCGAGGGGAATGGGGCGTTGGGTTATGGTACAACTCACCACCATATTTTTTTTGTAGGCTCAAATTTTTCCCCATTAACTTTTTTAAAACACACTTATTTAGGGACAAGCTACAATGGACTAACCTACTCTAAAAAAGGGACCGAGAGTGTATTTCTCTCCGCCTATGGCCAAACTTCATTAGTGCCAAAAAAATGTTGCGGATTCTCTTTGTTGGGCGGAATTTTGAGTGATAAATATTCAAATATGGCTTCATCTTGTCACAATCCCTCCCTCTTTGGAGGGAAGCCCTCCATTGCTTCAAATTTCTCTTATATATCTTCGACTTTACTCGAAAATTCACTTTGGTCCTTCATGTTCCAGTTGTTCACATGATCTTATTAGCCTCTTTGGATTATCTTTAAAAGTGCATTCAATAATATTTTCCCTTAGGCTTGATGCTTAGTTATGATTTCTAGGCTAGAAAAGCTTAATTTTGTTTAAGGTTGAGGTTTTCTATTTGGGACAGCTTGTAGGGCTTAACAAGGGCCGAGCAAGTGCTCAAGCCCATTTGTAGAACTTCAAGAAAAAATTGAAAATGCAACGGCCTAACAACAGCATTGATAGCCAATTCATCTTCCTAAACCCCATTTTTTCCCATTCATAATGCATAAAGACTTGATTTTTTTTTACTGCATTTGGTATAGTACCCAGTTTCTGTTGCTTTCTGATGAAATTATTGAAATTCGTTTGTGTTGCGATGGTAAAATTCATTAGCATTGTGTTCGTGAAACTTCAGTATTGAATTTAAAAAATGTGCTCGTAAAATTGTTTTGCCTTGTCCACCACAACTAGAATGGAAATTGGTTACTAATGACAGCAATTAGCAATGTATAGGTCAAATAGTGAAATTTTATTGCGTTGTGCTCGTAAAATTTATTAGGGTTGTGCTCGTGAAATTTCAGTGTCGAATCTCATTGTAAAATGTGCTCCTAAAATTGTTTTGCCTCGTCCACCACAACTGGAATGGAAAATGGTTACTAATGACAGTAGTGTACAGGTCAAATAGTGAAATTCGCTTGCGTTGTGCTCGTAAAATTTATTAGGATTGTGCTCGTGAAATTTCAGTAGCGAGACTCACTATAAAATGTGCTTCTAAAATTGTTTTGCCTCGTCCACCACAATTGGAATGGAAAATGGTTAGTAATGACAGTAGTGTATAAGTCAAATAGTGAAATTCATTTGTGTTCCGCTCATAAAATCCATTACCATTGTGGTTATGAAACTCACGAGCATGTAACTCATGAATTTCATAGGAGTATAGCTCCTGAAATTCTATAACTAATGAAATTCACAAGCATGTAGCCCATCAAAACACACAAGATCGAGTGTAGCTCGTGAAATTCACGAGCGTGTAACTCACAAATTTAACAGGAGTGTAGCTCTTGAAATTCACGAGGATGTAGCTCTTCAAAAACACACAAGACCGTGGGCTTTCGACGATGAAGAAATCAACAAATCAATCAATGTAAAACTAATTAGGATGAATCTAAAACAAATCAATCCACAGAAACGAACCAATGTGCAACGTACGAACCCTGGCAGTAAGAATCGCCAACAAAGGAAAGAGACTGCACTTTCCAGACGAGGAAGAAGATTTGGAAATTTTGAATGAAACCTGCGACTTTCTACCGTTGTTTGAAACTCTACCCTACCAGAGTTGCGCGTAATTAAAATGACCAACTCCCCTGAACGGTAACTTTTGAGCACTTTTTTTGGGAGCGGCTGGTAATTGTCCTAGTTATTTGTGGAAAAAAGCTTAATGTGCTAACTAGGCCTGCCAATGTGAAATCATTTGTGTCAAAAATGCTCACTCAGCTTCCTTACTTAGAGATACCAACAAAATGATTCATTGAGTAGGTAACTGGACTCCTCGCTCAATGTTTGAATTCCAATTCTATTCCAGTCCACAGCAAAATATTATTTCAAATAGCTGCTGGTGGGGGGGATCAGCTACTCCGGGGGAAGATTAGTCGCATCAAGAAATGTGGGCCGGGTAATTATCAACTACTTGAAAAACCTTGTCAATATACCAGTAAGTGGTAAACACCATAAAACTAGGTTTAATTGGTAGGAAGGTATTAAGGGCATCTTCAGTAATAGAACTAAAACCCATATTAAGGTCAGAAACTCACAGTTAATTAAAATATAAAAATGTGTTTTGGCACCTAGTAGTTGTGGACGGGTGCCCATGTTTTTGGTTTTGTTTTGAAAAGGGCGATTTAGGAAAAAATAAAAAATAAAAAAATTTAGAGTCCCTCCCGGGATTCGATTTTTGGAAAATGTTTGGTACCCGAGAAACCGTTTTTAAGAAAAATAATGACTCTTGTGCCGCTGAAAAAGGGGTTTTGATCTGAGAAAAATAGAGATTTGGGTTCGGGAGCCAGGTTACGAGCGGGGAAGGTTTTGTTTGAAAAAGCACCCCGCGCGCCCGTGAAATTCCTAGTCTTTACTAAATACTTGTGGAATTTTTCTGAGAAATATTTTATTGCAAAACTTTATCCACATTAACAATATACGAATAAATAAAAGAAAGTGTCGTAATCAGGAAATAAACAGCGTTATGACAATAATGGATCGTGTAATCCACAAACGAGTATCCAAATAAAACGAAATAATGAAATGAGGGATGTAACAACAAGAATAAGAAATAGGAGGGGGTAAGTGTAATAAAGATTGACTGGAAATCGCGAAAACAGAGCACTAGTTTCAGAAAAACAGAGCATAGAAATTTTTCTGGCCAGTTGTGCCGTTCGGCACAAATGGATATGCCGTACGGTGGAGATGCATGCACCGTACGGTGCAACTAGCCAGTAAGATTTCGAAATTTCATTTTTGACAGGATGAAGATGGCTTCTGTTTTTTATACAAAAATTATAGTTTTTTTTGATGATTAAGAACCTTTCAAAATGGTTTTGATAAAATAATGTACCTCTTTGAAATTAAAATCGGATGACTATGGATTAATCACTCGATAACATCTCGGAGATTTTGTAATAACCAGGAATTATTACGTTTTGTTGAAGATGTTGGGTTTCCTGGCCCGGGAAGAGCACTGGAAGTCTCATCCAAACTCGGAACCACCCCTCACATTGTCGAAACCACAAATCATCGACCAAGAACTTCGGTTTATACCTTCGGAATACTTCTCTGGATGAAACACTCGGACTAATTTCTAGGTTTGGAACTTCAAAATACGGTTTTGTGTAAATTTCGAGTGGTAATGGCGATTTCTGAGAGTGATTGGAAGAGTAACCGAGTTTTTGGTGAGGGTGAAGAAAGTTTTTGCTTGAAATTTTTTTCGTTTTTGAACCCGTTAATGGTGTTCGGATTATATAGGCGCCAAGCTTGGATGATTCCACACGTTAGGCAAACTCCCCACGGCAGGAAGTTGAGCTAGGAGTAGCTCTTTGCGTCGTACGAAACCGATATTCGATTCGAGTTGCAGAAAGAGGTGACCGCTCCAGGATTCGCGGTGAAAGGCAGAGACGACATACATGGTTGTACCGTACGGTGCAACCAAATGTGTCGTACGGTGAAAGTGGCCAAAATGGAGTTTTTAAGCCATACGGTTTGAACAAGATGCACCGTATGGTATGTTTTGTTATTTTCTTGGCTTTTTGATTCGTTTAACCCAGAGGATTGTTCCGAGGTATGTTCTGAGTGTCCTTTTTCATCATCGGGGATTTAAAAGGATGCACGGGTATCAAAATTGGGGTGTCTACTGTAGTGTTGTTAAGTCCATGTTAGATTTAATAATTCCTATCTCAAAAGTTAAAGTTGATGGTACGACCAATCCACCCATTTGAGAGAGAGAGAGAGAGAGGTCTGGGACATGAGGATATTAAAGAGGTAGAGATAGGGGCGGGAAGAAATGTAATAGCCCAGGTTTGGGAGGGTGTTTAGTTCCACATTTGTTGGGAGATAAAACCTCATGTGGTATATTAACATCCACCTTGGGCTACATGGTATCTTTTCAGGCCAAGTGTTTGGGTCGAAAGGGGGTTTATGGTCAGCTAGGTCGGGTCGTTACAAATGGTATCAGAGCCCCACTCTAGTCCAAGTGGTGGGTAGGATGCGCTCTTCCACCACAGACATCCCAGGGGAGGTTGCTGGGACTATGCAATGATGACGTTGCATCCCCAATGGGTAAAGATTGTAATACCCCAGGTTTGGGAAGGGGTCCATGGTCAGCTGGTTCGGGTTGTTATATATATATATATATATACATACGCACTTTGTGTACACCCTATTCATACTTTAACTACACTATTGGGAGAAGAAATTTCATGCTGAGTTAATTTTTGCTTGTTGTCATATTACCCAAAAATTTGGGTCTCACTTTTTACACTTTTTAGTCATATGATAACAAATTTTTTAACTCAATGATTGGTGATCCCTTGTTAATTACTCAATGTAAGACAAAAGACTTGCTCTCAGTCCTCATGTCAGCAATTGCGAGAGATGCAAAAGCAGGTGGCATCACATACTAGAGAGGACTACTTCACAAAAGCAAGATTGTTTTAGATTGCACATAAATTAATACTAAAGAAGAATAAAAAAAATTGGGAGAAATTAAAACAAAAACCCCACAAACTTTGACCTCAATGTCTCATAACCTCCTGAACATCAATAAATTTCAATTGCACTCCCAAACTATCACTCAGTTAGTCAATTTACCCCCTACCATCCAAATCCGTTACCTTGGTAATGGAAATTGCTGACATGACAACTAACTCCGTTAATTCCTCATTCTCTCCCAAAAAAATAATAATAAATCCACCCAATTTCTCCTCCCAAACCCTCCCTCCTTTCAAGGTTTGTTTTACTCTGGTCCATCCGGTATCTCCTCAACATCTCCTTCATAGGCGCCGCCACCTGCCTCCTCATCTTCCTCCTTGTCAAGCTCTGTCTTGACCATTGACACCTTCCTTGCCCCATCGCCCTATTGATAAACCCCAAATGTTGTATATATTGGAGCTTATCTCGCTTGTTTTGATCACACACACTTGCATATTCTGGCTTTATACGATTGATTTTGCGTGAGGTGTGTTTTGAATGAGTTTCAAGAAATTGGAGCTAAAATGCGTGTCCAAAGCTCCAAATAATCCCCGGAAGTACCCGGAGGTACTCGAGTACCCGGAGCGAGGTGGCACTCCGCCACCGAACTCTGAGAGCCGAGAACGAAGAATCTGACAAGGCTCGGGAGGATCTAAAAGCCTAGAGAATATCAAATGAAGAAAGGAAGAAAAAAGTCTAGGAGATACCAGTATCTGAAAACAGAAAGTCAAAGAAGGGCAGATACCGGTATCTCCTGCACTTTTTGGCAGATTTTTTGCCCAAACTCAGCTTATCTCTTGGGGCATTTTGGACCTTTTGTACACGTTTTGGGGGACTATAAAAGCCCCCAAACATAAGATTTTAGGGTGATCTATTACCTAAGCCTTCTCTATCTACCTCACTTCTCATTCCTCCTCCATTTTCTCTACCTTCTCTCTAGTTTTTAGGGTAGTTTCTCTTTGATTCAAGGTTTTTGTCTTAACAAATGTTGTAAGTACTTCTCTTATCTATAGTAATCTTGTGTTTATTTTCATTTCCGTCATGTTTTCCTTAATCATGTTTTTCTTCTTGTTGTTTACTTAAGTATGTTTGAGTAGTAGTTTAGGCTTGGTCATGGGGTCAATATCACTCCATGACCTCGGTGTTTTAATGGCTTCTCACGTTTTTATGCTTATTGTTGGATTTGTGAATGGATTAAACTCATTTTTTCGGTCTTAACTTAGAGTTGTTAACTTCTTTGATTGGGTGTAGACAAAAAACCTTGACACACACAATGCTTTGAACCATGACACTCTAGGTGTTCGATGAAATGCTTAACTGAGTTTATTTCCATTTCCAAACCCCATTCATGTGATAAAATTTGGTTTTCATTGGGTAAGTTCAATTTTAGCTACCAAAACTAGGGGTTGTTAATCTCCTTGATTATGTGTGGACAATGCTTTGTATCTTGCCACATATAATGTTTGGAGCTATGTCACTCCAATGGTTTGTAAACTTAGATTTGTCAACCTTTTTGATCTTGTGTAGGCAAGGGATTGACTACTTGCCACACATAATGCTTAGAGCTATGGCACTCAAGTGTTTGTAAAAATACCTCAAAGAACTTATCCCATTGTTAAACCCAAATTGAGTTTCGTTGTTAAATCTTCCGAGTGAGGCAAGTGACTTTGTCTCTCACTTGAGTTATAGTTGAGAGCCATTAAATATCCATAGGCATGGGTGGTATGAACCCCTAGACCTCATCCTCTTTTAATTATCGTTACAACTTCATTTTCTAGTAATTTACATGCAGAGAGAATTCCAAACCAAACCAAAAGGTTGGCCGTCCTAATGCCAAAACCCCTACCGTAAAGTAAACCTTTCACTAGCTCCGACCATTCCCTGTGGATTCGACCTTGGACTTTTCCGAGTTATTATGCTACAACCTACCTAGCCCTACACTTGGGGCGACGCTAACTACAACAACGCTAGGTTGCAAGCACCTATACACAAACTCCTCTCCGTTTGGCATGTCGTCACTTGACGAGACATCGCCCTCCACTGTAGATCTGTTGCTGTTCACTGGTTTTGGTTTTTTTCGCTGGAAATGGTAATCATTGTCAGAGCACGAGGTCGCCAGATCTATTGATGTTGTTGGGAAAAATAGCTCCAAAATTAATGAACAAAAAACACTCCAAAATAGTTGCAAATGGAGAGCCCAAAATGAAGAACAAAAATTAGTACCAAGGAGCATACACAAGCTGCCAAAAAAAGCTCAAAGTGGAATGATGGCTGGTTGCCCAATTTTCTTCTTTCTCACGGTCGAACACACTTACACACACTGTACACCTCTTTGGATTTTTTTTTCCTTGAGTAGGGTTTCCTCAGTGAAAACTGAAAAGTGCAGATCAAAGAGAGAAAAGAGGGAGGGTGTGGGTTGGGAGTAAGGGTGTAACCAGTTCGATTCGATTCGATTCGATTCTGGGGCATTTTTGGGTTAACCGAAGAAAACCGATTCAGGGTGTACCAGGAGCTGAAATCGAGTATCGAAGGCCGGTTTAGTTCTCTATTCGGTTCTAGCGGTTTGGTTCAGTTCTCCCGGTTTGGTCGGTTCTTGTTTTTGGGCTTGATTTCGGGCCAAGCCCAACACAAATGTTAGCCCATTCAAAGTCATTTTAGGCTTTTAGCCCAATCAAAATCATTTTCCTCCCATTCACTCAATGGCCTTAATCAATTTCAGCCCATACACACATTTTAGCCTATTGAAAAACAATTCAAGCCCAATAAAAAACAACAGCAACCCAACAAAAAAAAAAAGTCCGAAGGCAGTAGTAGTAGCAAAAAAAAAAAAGCATTACAAAAAAAACCAAGTAGCAGCACATCACCATTTTCCTAAAAAAAAAAAAAAAACCAAGTCTCAAATAAGTGAACACCAATTACAAGTCTAATAACCAAGTCTCAAACCCCTTTCAAAAAAAAATAATAATAACCGAGTCTCAAACAAAGTCTCAAACAACAGTAACAACACCGCCATTCCATGTTCTTTTCCAGCAGCACCACCCTTCCATTCACCACATCTCTCGATCTGCAATTTGGTCATGAAGAACATCATCAATCGTAAGAAAATAAACGATGCATGTGGCAGAGAACATGAGAAGTAATGCAGCAGTCAATGACTCAATGTTAGCTAAGTTAACTAGTACTATTTTAATTTTTACAAGTAACAAAGTAAGAGCATCATGACACAAGTTTCAGTAAATTAGTAGCAGTAGGCACAAATCAATGTCTAAAAGAACAAATTTAATGCCTAAAAGAGCATGGCAGTAGGGCAAGTTTCAGATTATACCTCGGGTGACCTTTACCTATCTATTCTCCCATGCTTTTTTCAAATTATAGCTCCGTGACACATGAATTAATCCTTCAATGCTTTCAAAACCACTAAAAGAGAACAAAAACATAGAAACATCAAACAATTTAAATCATGAAATACATAAAACAAAACTCAAACAAACAAATTACAGTTAAAGAGTAGTACCCGATTCAAGTTCCTCCAACTCATCTAGTACATCTCGAAGATTTATTTTGCATAGGTACCTCAACTAATTTTGTGCACAAATAAGGGCCTCTGCCATTTTGGGAGAAAGAGAGGTCTGGTATGGATCAAGAATACATCTTCCGGTGCTAAAAGCGGATTCAGATGCAACGGTAGATACCAGAATAAGTAGAATGTTCCGTGCCATTTGAAAGAGAATGTGATAACTCGTACAATTAGCCTAAACAAATTTCGAGAACCGGGAACCGAACCGGTTTCAAAAAAATTTAACTCATGCGAACCAAACCGGACAGGGAAAGAAAAAAACTGGAAAAACAAACTGGTTCGGTTTAGTGGGTTTTTTTTTCAGCCCTAGTTGGGAGGTGAAATTGGGCTGATTTGTTTTTGGGAGAGATTAGAGAGTAAGGAATTACAGAGTTAGTTGTCAAGTCAGCGATTTCCGTTACCAAGTTAACGGATTTGGGCGGTAGAGGGTAAATTGACTAACGGAGTGATAGTTGGGAGTGTAATTAAAGTTAATTGAAGTTCAGGAGGTTATGAGGCATTGAGGTCAAAGTTTAGGGGGTTTGTTGAAATTTTCCCAAAAAAATTCCCATTACATCAAAATATGCTCGGCAAGGTAAGTGAATAACACGTGCATATTACGATATGTTGGCAGGTGCATATTACAATATGGTCAACCATATTTGCATCGATTACAATAGGCATCTCCTAACGGTCACAGAGCCTAAATGTCAAAACATAAGTAAAAAAACCAAAGATAAGAATAGGTGAAGCTTTTAGTCAAGCCTAAACTCAGCGCATCGCCTAAACTCAGCGCATCAAGCTGGTTATTATCATGACGTAGCGTAGAAAACACTCAATATATTAATCAACTCTCATAGCCAAGAGGCTTACAACTCAATTTATAGTAGGAGAAATCCTACGCACTAGGAAATAAACAAAAAGGAAACAAAAGAAAATAAGAAACTAACTATTCTTCTTGACCAAACAAATATTAAACGGAAACTAAATAAACTGAATAAAAAAAACTAAATTCTCTAGAATACTTATTTTCCTAATTTAAAATTTCCTATCAAGATATTGAAATCAAATATACTAGTTTCCTAATAAAATACTAATTTCGAAATAATAAGCGAAAATTCCTATATTTCTAGAATGATAGAAATAACAGCCTGCATCATTCTCCCCCTCTTGAAAAAAACTCGTCCTCGAGTTTTGTTTGCTTGAAGTATTTTCAGAAATCGTTCTTTGTCGGCATCAATTTTGTACTTCAAATTAAGCGTTTCAAATTCAAACTCTAATGAAAAGTCTACAAAAACTAAAGCAATAATTTCCTTCCCAACCCATATATTCTTGCTCCTTGTATCTTCAACAAATTTCAAAAAAGGATTCATGTAATTGGATAAAATTCTCTTTCCATAATTTTGTGCACCAATGGTAGGAATTACCACACAAGAAGACTTTCCTTCAAAAACCTGCAAGTTTTCCTCAATGTGCCGTTGTAAATGCATGTGACTAGGAATATGATCTTTCAACCCAAACACTTCCTTTACGGACGAATTTACCAATTGGGAAATTTCTTTTACCAAAAAAGAAGACATCTGATCACCACTGTGAATGGCCTCTAAACGTGAGCAATCTGCAATTTCTTCAAAAGGTTCTTTATCGAAAGTAGGTGGCTGACTCCAATCCACAACTGGATCAGGAATAAATTTCGAGATGAATGGCCACTCAATCATAGTTTTAGTCTCATGCACCGTAGGAACCAATTTTTTTACGTCCAAAGGAACCCATTTGGCATCCCCCCATGAACTCCATAGTTTCCTCCACTGTCGCAACCCATTCCAAAAATTCTTCAGGTTGCACGTAACCGTTGAACTCCGGTATGTCAAGTTTGAAGCCAACACCCCGTTGCATATAATTTGCTCGTCCCTCGGGTCCTCCCCTCTGTGGCATATCCGCCGCAAGTAGGTAGTCGTTTTCATCCTTAACATAATCATCTCCCTCCTCCCCCACTTTACGTGGATTAGGGGGTTGATGGTGGGGCACGCTGTTAGTGACTGTCATGACAGTTATTTGCTGTTTAAACGATTTAAATTGCTCATCAAAACGTTGTGCTAACCGGGCCACCAGTCGTGCTTCTCGGGCAGCATCATCGCGCTCGTACACGTCTTCAACAGTAGCTTGTCTACCACCATAATTTCTTCCACTTATCATGATGATTGAACAGGAACCGAGCCTATGCTCTGATACCAACTAACGCAGCGTAGAAACGTGAAGAAGAACAAAATCACTCCACGAATAAAGAACAACTCTTCTACAATCTAATAACCCACAGATTAGTAGAATTATAGGAAAAGAAGAGATACTCTCTCTTATGAAAACACTCAATATATTAATCAACTCCCATAGCCAAGAGGCTTACAACTCAATTTATAGTAGGAGAAATCCTACGCACTATGAAATAAACAAAAATGAAACAAAAGAAAATAAGAAACTAACTATTCTTCTTGACCAAGAAAATATTAAAAGGAAACTAAATAAACTAAATAAAGGAAACCAAATTCTCTGGAATACTTATTTCCCTTATTTAAAAATTCCTATCAAGATATTGAAATCAAATATACTAGAGCCGGCCTTGATAATTGGGTTGCCCAAGTCCGACCCCTAGCATTATTGCCCACTTACTATTAAACTATAATAAAAAAAAGACAAAAAAAAGCAAGAAGAAAAGGAAAAGGGAAAGAGGGGTGCTGGAAGTCGGACACGGTTCATGCGGAATTATGATACTAACCACTGAACCAAATGCTTCTGTGTCCACTTAGAAATTGTTTGTTATTTTTTTATATCTTTATAACAGCATCATTAGTGGTATACTCAAAAACAAAAATACTCAAAGATGAGTATTTTGATACACAAAAAGAGGCTCACAATAACATTTGGATAAATACTCAAAGTTAACAATATTTTTTACAAATACCCAACTTTTGGCATTTGGATACTCAAAACTACCAATATTTTCCCAATAATCAACATGGATACTCAAAACTACCAACTTTTCCCATTCTTTAGATTATGGACAAAAATGAACTATTGTAGAAGGGTAGATACTCAAACTTAAAAACCTATTAAACGAATACTCAAAATGTGACGTGACAGTATTTGAGTAGCCATATTTGAGTATACCACTAATGATGCTCTAAATACTTTTCGTGCTTTTCAGGAAAATTACGCTAACCTCCCCTGAAGTATCTGAATAATACACTGACCTTCCTGTGGTTCAAAAAATTACAACAAGCTCCCTTGTTTTACAAACTAAATATACAAAACCCCCCTTGCCGTTAAAATTAAGCCAACGACATTAAGTTTGAAAACAAAAAGACCATTACACCCTCATCGCAATTAGTTTAAGTTGCAATTAACCTTTCGCACTTTAAATTAACCCATTTTTTTAGAACTAACATATTAAAAGTATAAAAGATAGATTTATTTTTTGGATGCCAAATAAAATAACCAATAGAAAATTTTAAAAAAAATTAAGACTTTTTTTACTATTAATGCCTTCTTTTATATGTAATAAAATATTTACTATTTGGATTTCTCTCGTTTATACAAATAAAAAAATAGTAAAATTTGTCGGAAGATTCAAAAGGAGTTATCTTTACCAAAATTAGTTTAATTTTATGATTACTCTTTTTCTGGAAAAAAACAAATAAACATTAAACTTTGTCCAAATGTTGAAAAATCCTTTAAGATGGAGAAATCAAGATTCTTAATTTTTCTTTTTAATTTTTTGATAGTTTTGATAAAACAAACTACCAAAAAACTAAGAAGAAAAACTAAGAAATTTGATTTGATTGTCCATTACTCTTTTTGAATCTTCCTGCAATTATTATTATTATTTAGATTTGTATAAATGAGAGACATTCAAAAGTAAATATTTTGACTATATGGAAAAGATGCATTAGTTATTAAAAAAAATCAAAAAAGTTTAAAATTTTCTACTAGTTATTTCACTTTGCATTAGAAAAATAAATTCATCTTTTATACGTTTCCTTTGTCAATACTACAAAAAATATATGTGTTAATTTAAAGTAGTAACGTTAATTGCACTTTAAACTACTTGTGAGGAGGGTATAAAGGTCTTTTGGTTCTCAAAGTTAACGCCGTTAACCTAATTTTAATGATAAGGGAGTACTTGTATATTAGTTTGTAAAGCAAGGGAGGTGGCTGTAATTTTCAAAACTTGTTGTAAGAAACATCAGGGGAGGTTAGTGTAATTTGCCCTTTTTTTTGGTGGCCCCAGCCTGAGGATTGCTCAAGCCCAGAAGCTTGCTGGGTTTACTCTTCTGCTGCCCCTGCTAAAGGTGTGTTGTTGGCTAGAGGGGTTGCTAACTGTGTACATATATGAGGGTATTAGTGTGTGTGTGTGTGTGTATATATGGCGTACACCCTGTGTTTACGTGTATTATTTAGGAAAAATTCAAAATACCCTCCAAACTTTGACCTCAATGTCACATAGCTTCCCAACTTTCAAAGAAAACCAATTTTTCTTGTTGTCACATAGCCAACCCCCCCGCCGTCCCAATCTTTGAAAAAACTAACAACACTTGCTGACTTGGACAGTAACGTACGGTGGAAACAAACGTAAAGGGAGTAATTGTTTCAAGGGAAAATTTGAAAATACCCCCCAAGCTTTGACCTCAATGTCAAATAGCCTCCCGAACTTTCAAAAAATCAATTTTACTCCCAAATTTTGCTTCTGTTATTCACTTTCCCCCCAACTGTCCCAATCTGTCAAGTCATTAATGAGATATTCCTGAGTTGGACACTAACGGTGCAAGAAAAACGTTAAGGGGGTATTTTGGAGGGCATGGGGGGCACTTGGGAGAAATTATTGAATGATACAAATCGTCTCATATTTTTAAAATAGTTATTGAACTGTTCTTATAAAAAAAATCATCCAAATCGATTATTTGCAATTAATTGAGCTACTTCGTTCAACTTTTCATTCATAATTCAACCTCTAAAATCTGAAAGAATCTTTAAGAAAAGTTAGAGAATTATGTGCCCGGGTTCTTTCTGCCATCTATGTTAGTCTAAATGTCCAGAAGCGGAAATGACTATGGGAGCTTGATCTGAACCGCAAATATCGTAGGGCATGTTGAGAAGATCATTTATAAAAAAAAAATCAGCATGATCAGACATCGATAAGTATCAAAACAATTCATAATTTTTAAATAATCTTTGCATTTTGATATCAACCGATGTCTGATCAAGAATTTACCTAGTTTGTTTTTACCCTCTTAACATTTGTTTCCACCGTTAGTGTCCATGTCAGCAAGTGCCGTTAGTATTTTGACAGATTGGGACGGCGGGGAAAAAATGATAACGGAAGAAAAGTTTGGAAGTAAAATTGATTTGTTTGAAAGTTAATTTGGGAGGCTATGTGACATTGAGATCAAAGTTTATGGGCATTTTCAAAATTTTCCTTAATTAATACGAGTTCATTTTGAAATGTAAACAACTTTATACATGTTTAAAGCTGCCAAAGCAAAAGAGTTGCTCGCTCCGTCCCAATTTAATTGCCCACTACGGCTATGTGTACCTTTTTGAAACTCTTATACTTTTCAATCTATAATGTATTTTATATGCAATATGAATCTTATTTGATTGATATCAATTAGTTCTATAAGACAAAATTTTCAAAAACTTTAAAAACACTACAAATAAAATGTTATAAACGTTTAAAAATAGCACGGATATTCGTAGTGAACAATTCAAATGGGTCACAGGGTGTACTATTTGACAAGGCTTTGGCATCTTTAAACATGCTTATAAAATGGGCATCCATTCTTTATTTTGCAGTTTGGAAACCCATAAATAAAACATAGAAGTGAAAAAGAATTTAATTTCACTCAATACCTTGAAGTGAATCCGGGGCGGGTGATGTGCACTTAGGTGCCGTGCATCGTGCGGTGCATTACGGGCGGTCCGATGCCCGGATGGATGGTCCAGATTTGATCTCTGCCCCTTTGCATCCTATCCGTTCATTGGCGTGATCGCGCTGCACAACACCCGACACAACCCAAAAATCCCCTTCCTTATTTTTCCTCTATTGTTGATATCATGAAGACTGCTCTAAGCCCACAAAGACACCTAGCTACTCCCTCGTGTTGCAGCTGCTCATGATGCTCTAATAGAAGGAAGACATGGAGGGGAGAGGGAGAGGGAGAGACGGATCCGGGGATCCTGTAGTGCGGCACACGAGCCGTTGATCTCGGCAATGAACGGCTCGGATTTCATCTCGGCACTGAACGGCTCGGATCATACAAGTGTCAAGATGAAATTCGAGCTGTTGATTGCGCGATCAACGGCTCGGATGCCGTATTACTACAATCCTGTAGTGCCGCACTACATGATGCCCTGTTCCGTAAGGACTGTGGATTGAGAGAGAAATAGGTAGTTAAAGAATGTTTTGAAAGTGATAATAAATTGTGATAAACCCTAATTAATACTACATTGGTCAAGTAGTAAGAATGACACTCCCCTCCGATCACACCGTCGCAAGTTCGAATCCTGCTTGCGGATAGTAATCCTCGTGAGCCTGATGCTATGTATACCCGAGTTGATTGACTAAACATGCTTTGACGACTGAGAGACCCATTCTTC
This sequence comes from Gaultheria prostrata, assembly GCA_036023075.1. Lineage (NCBI taxonomy): Eukaryota > Viridiplantae > Streptophyta > Magnoliopsida > Ericales > Ericaceae > Gaultheria > Gaultheria prostrata. Next base: position 16,404 of record JAXBDA010006786.1, read on the forward strand.
GGACCGGATTGCAATGCTGGTCTCCCCTTTAAAACTTATATTGGAAACAAATAAAATAAAATTTGTGATGACATGATCAACAAGGTCATTCCATGAGATCACCCATTCGACGTCACCACAAGTCATACAGTTCGTCACTTTCGTTTGCCTTTCTTTTGTTTTATTTTATTAGTTCATTCATAGCCGTGGTTCAGTTCCGTGTGTAGAATGACAACAACTCTAATTATGCATATAATATCTTTCTCAGCCCTAAATTATTACCAATAACTTGCTCCTACCGTCGATCAGAATCACGAGTTAACCTCCCCAAATCTTATCTCAATAAGAATCCAACAAAGCTCATCAGGAGCAGCAGCAGCAGCTCCGGCCACGATCGGCGGCTACGCGACGGTAATATCAGGTACTCTCGTCTCTCTCTATCCGGTCATCTATATCTCTTTGTGTTTCTTGTTTTTCTTGGGTAATTCTGATCCTTAAACATACAATTATTGGTGTCTTTCTAATTGAACTCCTTCGATCTGAATTTTCTTGTGGCTGAGATGGTGGCTCGCTATTTTTATGGTATATTTTTCGTGAAGTCCAAATAGTGTTCCCCCAAAAAAGTGGTCACTTGGAGATAATAGTATAATCGAACAGTGGGTGCGTGCTTTTTTCCAATCATATAAAATTGCCTAGTTGTTGAAAATGAAAATAAAGACTGGAAAAAAGCCTGTCTTCTACTTCTTCGGATGGACCACAACTTTGAGTTTCGCTCTTTAGATATTTTAATTAATTTGGTAAGTATTTGAGTTAATTGAAATAGCAAATATTGGATTATTGTTCTTTTTGGCTGCAACTGAAGGGTTATTTTTATTGATTTGATAGTCAATCTGATGGATACTGATAATCGGAGGCCTGCACCTGGTGGTGGTGAACCCACGATGGACACAGGAGATTGGAGACCCCAATTGCAAACTCATTCGCGACAAAGGATTGTCAGCGAGATGTGAGTTTTTCCTTAAAAGTTTTGTTTTTCATTACATTAAGTTGATCTATATTTGGAAAAGACGAACAGAAAAGGGAAAACTTGTGAACTAAAATGACATGATACTCTTCGAAGTGAATATATTTTTGTGGGTTAAGAGTACAATAGATTGAAGAATTGGGTTTACTTAGTTAATTGCTGTTTGTCTATTCAAAATATGTGCTGGTTTCAATTCTTGAATTCGTCTGAGAAATTGTATCTGATGAATATGGTTACTTCTCAGGCAGTGGCTTTATTTGTCACACTCATCAGTTAAGCAAAGTGTGAATACAAGAAAAGCTGGAATCTGCTATATAACCACAGATTTTGGCATGAACATCAATTTTGAAATGTTACATTTGGAAGTTTGTGCTGTGAAGAAACATTTGGAGAAATGTATATGTTGAATAATGTATGTTCTAGCAGCTTAATCTTGTTGGAGAAGGAGATGTTGGTGGGTACATCAGCGCATGTTGTTGTGCTAGTGGTATTCTACATCAAGGATTCTGAGAGTTTAGCCGAAACAGACTTTTTGTGCTTGAGTGTACAGTTCAATAAGCAATTGGTGTTGTTTTACAACAAATAGAGACCGTAGTATTTTCTCACCTTTGCATAGACTACCTCATGTGTGATACCTTATAGAGTCAACAATTAGCTCAAAACTTGTAAATTGACATGATCCCTTTTGGGCTTTATGTTGTTTGACTTAGACCGATAGTTGCAGATTTGTAATGGAGAAAGCACACAGGTTAGAATTTTTCTGACTATGTCCGTGGTTTCTGGTAGGGTATGGAAGGTTGGTTTTCGAATCACGTAGACCTATATCTCCTTTTGTCTATCATATCCTTCAATCCATTCTGGACACCTCATCCCCCAGAATTTGGGGCGTGTCGGGGTGTGGGGGTCGGGGATACGTAATACTAACCCCCAATGGTGTTAGTTATACACCACCATTGTGATAACCTCCTCTCCTGCATCCAAGGTCGTACAAAATTTCCATCCTTTTTTTTTTTTTTGCAACATGCTTTATCCCACTTCAACAGTGAAAGGGTCCCTGAAGTCTACAACAAACAAGTATGTATTTATGAAACTCATCTACAAGTCATAGCTGTTACTTATTACCCTTGTCCCTAGAACTAAGAATCATAGATACAGACACACGGATACATTATTTCTAACGTAGGACATGGACATATCAGTGATATATATTCTAGTGCATGCCCGTGCCCGTGCCTGAAGGCACAACTTAAGCAAATGACGCACGTGTCCGTGCCCGTGTTTTATGGTCCTTCATATTTCAGAGAGGGGAAATGAGAGGAGGTAGTGATAGAGAATTTGGTTTGAATTTCGAAAAGGAGAGAGAGTGTGTGATTTGAAATTTTGGGTGTGGTGAGCCGGTGGAGGAATGAGTTAGCAGTGGGAGGGATAAAATGTAATATGATGATTGAGACTAAAAATATGACTGGGACAAAAACTGCTCTGTATCGTAATAAGAGATGGTGCAGTAGGAAAATTGGGGGGTAAAACACTAAAACCACGAAATAAACATATTCAGAAAGACATGAACATGGGTAAACATTTGATGAGGCTTCTCACAAAATGGACTCTTTTACTTGTTTTCTGTACAAAGATGAGGAAACAAATTGAATCTACTGGTGCAGTTAGATGGTGGAGGTCCAAACAAACACCAGGTCCAAATCGAAATCCCTAACCCTAGTTTCTTTCGAATAGATAGAGAGAGACTTGCTGGTGGAGTTCATCGTCGTCAATGTGGTTAGGCGGTTCAATCAGAAGCTGGGGAGATGGAGTTCAACCGTCGTCTGCTTCGATTTGACCCGTTTATAACCTGATGAAGATCGATGGATCGCCGCCGTTCGTCGTTTCTCTTTTCTCTTCTCAATTTTCCCTTTCTCTCTCTTCTCTCTTCGTGTACGTGTGAAAAGTGAGGGGGTCTTGACCCGCGAGCCTAAAGTGTGCCGGATCCCTGACCCGCGAACCTTTTAATCGTGGCCGTTGGATCAGAGGTCCGGATTTTACAAATGTTCGGATGTCCGGACCTGAAGCCTACTGTATATATATATATATATATATATATATATATCCCGATTTAGTAAGGACTACCTTATTTTAGTTAAATGCGGACCTACCATTTCCCGATCGAATTTTGATGATCCGAACCGTTCAATGTGTTTAAAACGCATTTTTTAGGATACCCGC
>JAXBDA010006787.1:0-19617 GCA_036023075.1 Gaultheria prostrata
GGTTAAAATTAGCAGTTTCACAAAACATAGACTATGTTCCAAATTTGATAATTATTAATTCTGTCAAGTTTCATAATTTTTGGAGTTAAATTGCTAGTTTTAGCAAATCAAATATGTTAGTCGTTTTAGTGCTTTATTAAAGTTTCAGATGTTATTGCCCTTATTTATTTTTCGTGTTTGACTTGTGTGAATAATGACCCACGTGATGAATGTGTCCAGTTGTTAATTACATTTTGATCGAATCGTTTAATGTATAAGGATGAATAAATCTAATCGCGAAGTTTGGGGTTGGGACGTGTCCGGTATGGGTCTTGAGCCATGAGCAGTTTATACTTTTAGGTAGCTTTGCTGTGTGATCGGGCGCCGGAAGTATACTGTGGGTGGGAATCGATGTCGGACAAAGATTCATCGATGTGTGATCAATCATGAGTGATCAATCATGAGCCATACGCAGTATACCCCAAGGTGGCTTTGCTGTGTGATCGAGCACCTGAGGTATACTGTGGCTAGGAGCTGGATAGAAATTGATGGTGATGTTGTGACCGGTCGTAAGCCATGCGCAGCATACCCGAGGTAGCTTTGCTCTGTGATCGGGCACCCGGGTATACTGTGGATGGAAGCCGATGATGAAAAGTATTTGTTGGAAGTGGATATGTGAATCCAATGTGTTGAAGACTTACGTGAAAATTTGAGTATTTCATATGGTATAAAATTTCTATACGTGCGTATCTGCTGCATGAGTATCTTTAGTAAAGGGATGGCTTAGGGCGCCCTACTGAGTGTAATTTTACCACTCACAGTGCTACTTTTTGTGGCACTGGCGTCCCCAACGCCAGTTACAGAAGGAGATGAAGAGCCGCCTGCTGAATTCAAGGCGTTGGAGCAGCTAGATGAGTACGAAGTGGCGGAACCATGGCTTTACCAGTAGGCGTCTAGCTAGATAGCTCTGTTTCTTATCTTTCATTTGGACTTTTTCTAAAGTTTAAGTTTTCCGGACAATGTTGGAATTTAATTTATTTCAGTTGTAATAAGTTAGCTAACTTTTAGCTTTCCATTGAAAAAAAATTATTAGTATTAAATTTTCTTTGGGAATTTTAATGAAGTTTGTTTTCCTATTTAAATAAATCATGAAATTTATTTAGTAACGTACCCAATTTTCGTGGCGTTACATATCGTGAAACTAGCTGCGAAAGATATGGTTGCTAGCAGTGTTGCCACTATCATATGAGTCTTAGCCATCCCTTCAATCGTTTTTTTTCTTTTTCTTCTGCTCGTTCTTCTTTTTCCCGCTTTGTTTGTTCTTTAGTCCTCTTGTATTTGATTATCCTTTCTCGATCCTCCCTGACTATATCTCTCCCATTACAATACCGCCAACGACGCTGATAAGTACTATTGAGTTTTCATTTTTGCTACTTTGTGAAATTGAAAATTCGCACATACATCTTTAAATTTAATAATGCTATGTATATATAAATAAACAAAGTCCATGTGCCTACGGAACCTTGATATTTATTTGCATAACCGCAAGAGTAATCATAATTATGTTGAGTTTTAAACACTTCAGATAAGTAAATAAATGCAAAACCTTTACAAATCAAAGAATATTTTCCAATAGAATGGGTTTTGTTCAGATAGAAAAAACCCCCGAAGTTTACAGTGTGAGTTCCAAAGCATAAACCATAAAGGAGGAGCAGCCAATGACACAAATGGGAATTGCAAGTCCCAAAGAATGTCCCAATACTGCATAAGTGCCTGTAATGAAGGCAAGCGTCGTTGCAAACAAGGCAATTATAACAAGCGAGATAGCCATACCATAGCAATCCCCCACATGGTCCCCATGATCCTCTTCATCACGTACTTTGTAAAGTGAGGCAACGAGATATAAAAAAACGGATGAAGTGGAGCATATCACTGCTACGGTGTTGGATATGATAAATGCTATGAAAGCTGCATCTCTCACTAGAACTGCCTTCCCTTCATGTGGACTTTCCTGACGGTAGCCACCAGGTATCGTGAAATTGGCAGCGAAAGATACGGTAGCCACCATGTTTATTTGCAACCTCGTAATAAAGTTAGACAATCAAGTATTATTCTTTGTCAAAGGTTAATAATATTATTCTTTGCTCTTCAAAAAAAAAAAAAAGACAATCAAGTATGAAGGCCCTTCGCATAGCATCAAAACTTAATATTAATGAGTCTCATTCTAACAGAGATATCTAATCATTGGGAAGCATAGTGAAACCAAAAGCCAAGAAACGTCACAAAGTTCTTACCAACGAATTTTGATAAATTTGTGTAAAGAACTTGTTCAGCATATGAAGAAAACAATTTGTTCATTCCTAATCTCTATGCAAAAAATAATTACCCAAGCAAAATGGAAATTACTCCTCATGGTAAATACAACTCTGCTACGCGTACGTACGTGCTCGAACACATCTGGACCGTCTATTTCAGGAATCGACGGTCCGGATTTAAAGAAAACTCTTCCATGTAAGAGACTCTTGCATGAAAGAGTTTTTTTTAAAATCCGGACTGTCGAAAACACGCACGGACAGTCAAGATGCACCGTCTGTACATTTTGCGTACCCGGGCGTACTCATCGAATTTTTTAACTCTTACATGGAAGAGTTTATTTAAAATTCGGACCGTTGAAAACACGCATGGACGGTCAAGATGCACCGTCCACGCATTTTAAATACACGGGGCCACATCGAATTTTTGTGGTAAATAAGTTCACGTTCATCTGCGGAATATGATACAGACAATTTCCACACCCAAACATCTTGAGGACTTGAAGCAAACATTTGGTTTGCCAAACATCTCCAGAATGGCAGCCCAACAAAACAAAAGGTAAAGTACGTTTTTTGTATATACTCCCTCTATCTAATATGAAAGGATGTGTTATTTTCTTTAATCAAATAGTAAAACATTTTCGTGAAAAATCTTTAAGATTTCATGATACCAAATTTAAGAGTTCAATGAGTTTCTTTAATCTGGACATTACAATTTTTTCATAGTGGACTAACTATTTTAAACGCATTATGCCGATGCGGACTAAATTTATATATGCACATTGAATACTTACTCGTGGGCCAGGGACGGAACCAGAATTCAGCCACAGGGCGGCACTGTTCAATGGAAAACATTTACATGTTATGCGGAAAAATATGAAGGAAAAAATTAATTAGGAAGTCATATAATTAGGTTTTGTTATGGGCTTTTTTTTTGTGAAAATAAATAAAGGCTTCCTCCAACTCTCTTGTGGTATTCAAATACAAGACATTACAATATTAATTTTTCTTGATCACAACTGACAATGCTCTAAATTGTAATTTTTTCATTTTTTGTACAATTTATTAGTTTTTTTGTTTGTGTACTCATAAATAACTAGTCGAACCACTTTAGTCTATGAAAATTACTTGTGTTGAAAAAGTCCCAGTGACACCTATCCACACCCCTCTCTATGTTAGCCCCGTCACAAAATAAAATTGGCAAGTAGCTCCAACAGTTGCCACTTTCTACTTTTTCACTCGGCAGACACCACAAAAATTAAATAAATTGGCAAGTTTCATAGATGCTAAAGTCAATGAGAAATCTCTCTTCGCTCTACGTGTAAAAAGAGGGTTTTTTTTTTTTTTTTAGTTCTGCCCTAAACGATGTCGTTTTGGGCACTTAATGGAACCCCAACGTTCAAAACCACTATTAACTCCATCCGTTATGTCTCATTCGTTAAAAACGTGACGGAATTGGACAACAGAGGCTTTTTTGTTGATCGAATACAAAATTTTGGGTGTGATTTTGTTGACGGCTAAAGTTTGAGTGTTTTTTTTTTAGAATTGGCTAAAAGTTCAGGGCCTCTTTGAAATTTTCCCATGTATTTTCATTGTACATTCATACCCAACATAGTTTGTAAACAAACGATGCAATAAAAATGCTAAACTTTGAGAAAAATTTTAATGTTTAAATGTGTCATGTTCCTCTCCAATTGATTAAAAAAAATCACAAACCTTTAGAGAGAGAGAGAGAGAGAGAGAGAGAGAGTATTAGCCAGTAAGGGAAAAGAAAAGTTTAACCCAAACCGATTGAACGGGATGGAGATTTGAAAGCGGAAGACTCAAATTCAAGCGCCTCTGACCTCGTTGACAACGTGAACTTTCGTTACAAACTTGTCCTACTTCTATATTATCATTAGTCTTTGAATTTTTTTTTCCCGGTGGTATTTTTGAAACAGAGGGTGGCAACCTCCCCCTTTTAGCTTCGTCCCTGTCATGGGTTGCCTCCTTTCGTATTTTCTTCTAATTAAGAGTAGAATTATATTGAAGTGGAACTTCATTTTTTTGTAGGGACTTTTGATATTTTTGTACGCAAATGATGTAATTTAAGCTGCAACCAAAAGAATGTGATCCTTCTCATACTTATAATTTGAAGTTACAAGATAAAAGTTGGTTGCGACAAACCTGAATCGTTCAATTTTTCCATGAATGAATCGTTAAATGTTGCCGCGTGCAAAGCCGTTCTACCACCAGGGCCACTGTAAGTTGGCGATGTGCACATTTCCAAGAGCATAACCACGGCACCCACGCTACCTCGCTCAGCAGCCAAGTAAAGTGGAGTTTCGTCATAATTGTTAGCGGGATGTTCAAACTCACGATCTTCTTCGGTCAACAATTTGATCACTTCCAAGTACTTGTCTTTTTTCAAATGGTAATTCCTCACAGCCATGTGTAAGGCCGTGTCTCTATCCACGTTCGTCGCCCTCAACATCTTCTTAGCCTTCCCACCCAAGCCGCTTTCAAGTTCTTGCGCTACCTTTTTGGCACACTCTAGGAGCTCTTTGACTATGTCGGCATACCCTTCTCTTGCCGCCATATGAAGCGGTGTTTCACCCCTGATATTCACTCGGCCTAATAATGAGGGGCGGGCTTCTAAGATCGCGGCTGCACATTGTAATTGGCCGAATTGAGCTGCCACGTGGAGGGCAGTGTTCCTATTGGCTGTGGTTTGGATTTCTAGTTGGTCAATATGTTGCCTTAGGAAATCAACTTCGCCTTGGCTAGCTGCATTATACAGGCTACTGTCCATGGTAACTACAGTAGAATACTTATGTTAAATTGGGTTCTTGCTCTTTGCAACCCCCAATACCAATATTTATAGTATCAACCACCCTACGTAAGCCCTGGCCTCAAAGTAGCAAACTTACAGTACAAACTATTTCCTTCCTCATTACTCTATTATTATATTCCTCCATCTTTATTTTACTCTCTTTTAAGCTTTTCTTTATTATGTCCTCTGTTGCCTTTTTGTAATTCTTTGCTTGAAAAACTTTCAAAGATATAGTTATTTAATCAGCTTACATGCAAAGTTTTGAAAATGTATTGGTAAATAAATTCGTAGTTCATTCATAGATCCTACTCGGTATGTACACTTTGTATGGGTCTTAACACACGCTTGAATTCCTTGTTCATTCATCCTTCAGACCCGACAGGTACACTCTGTATGGGTTTTTCTCTCTTGGTTAGTTGGTTTATTCAATTCACTACAACAAAATTGTCAGATCGCCACACACTGATTTTGTCTAAAAAAAAAAACACGTGAAGACGTTGCAATTAAATTGTTAAGCAAAATGAATGGTAAATGTATTCTAAAGTTTAAACTTAAAATTTACGGAACAAAATGTAACTTATTCACATACTTATCGATATCTAATCACATAATTTTTTTGTAGACTTGTAGTACATCTTCGCATGTTTTACGAAATGAATGGTTTGAATTGTAATTATGGGCCTGTTATGTGGACAAGAATTGAGAGTATTGAGGGATGGGGTACTGATCAAAACTAAATAAAAATGGAGAGATGGGATATATGTCCAGGGGTGGACCGAAGTAGTGGGCTGTGGGGGCACGGCCCCAACCAATCAATGTGGAATTAATGTGCCAACTTGCCTTAAGACATCGACATTACCTTCCATCTAGACAAGCTAGGATTCATGGTTAAGCCAAATTTGCTATCCTATCTTCTCAATCACATACATAATATGTGGATGATTAAGTGCCAACGGGTAAGGCTAGAATAATACAAAGAGGTGAAAGCAACCACATTTACTTCTTCCATATGTGAAAACCCATATACATAGTCCTAACAAAAGATAACTTGAGGATTAACTATGCACTTTTTGTGTGTTTGTCACGAACCTACAACATAGGAAAGGTAAACTCACAATAGAAATACAACAATAACAGAATCGATCTAGTCTCTAATTATTGGGGGTATGGGTGAGAATGGTTGGAGACAGACCTAAATTTTGGCAATATGCACAAAGTGTTGCTCTCAAAATACCACTGAAATAGTGGCCCCCCTAAACCTCTAAGAACCGAGGACGTGCATGGACGTTTTGCTGCAAACCATGTCCCCAAATTAAATCCGAAAACCATCGGGCAGGCCTAGTGGCTCCATATTAAAATTTGAAAGTTTAAGTGGTGCGCAAATAGAGAGACTGGTGGCGTGGCAGTGTTTTCTGAAACTTGGCCTCCACTTCATCTCTCAACTGCTCTGGAGCTGCCACCGTGCCACGTACCCACCGTGCCATTAAATGGATTTCCACTACCCTTTTTCAAGGGATAACAGAATAACAGATCATGGCCTCGTGGGGCATTTGAGAATCAAATATCCTTTCAAAATTATGGTTTTTTTTGCATTAGATTGCACTGTACAGATTTTTGTTCTTGCTTGAAACCAGATTTGACCGTGTTAAAGTGGAAATTAGGCTTCGCATGAAGCATTAAAATTGTTCCAAAATTGATGAACTATACTACTGTCAAATATCGTAATTTTGGAATTCGTTTGCTATTTTTAGTGACTGAAATAGTAATTGACGTGTCATGCCTAGCTCATAGATTTTCGATTTCGTCATTGTATTTTTTCAATGCTATTTTCGGACTTATGTAATTATTGGGCCCACGTTGATGCATGAATCCTTAGTTTAGCTTACCGAATATGATGATTATTCTTGTGAATGGTTAAAGAAGAATTTAATTTGTTTGTGAAACTTGTGGGTTTGGGGATATTCCAATCGGGATATGTTTTGAGCCAATTGCAATACCCTGAGGTCGCTACTAGTTGTGCCGTGGTCATAGGAGTTAGCATGGTGGACTGGAGTCCATAGAGTAGAATTACTGTGGATGAGAATCGATGCCGATTAGAAACTGGTTGTGATATTTACATTGTTAATTGATGGTGTTATTGAGCACAAGGTTTGCTGATTTGCCGTGAGCCATGCGCAATACGGCAATATTCCCTGAGATAATTTTTTTCTATATTTGGGAACCCGAGAGAAACTGTGAGTGAAATCCAATAATGGTTGATGTTCGAATATTTTAAATCGTTGACCTTCATTTTTATTTAGTGTCGATATTGTTTCTTGTTGCATAAGTATGCTTTTGTAAAGAGGTAGCTTTGAGTGCTCTACTGAGTGATTTTCACTCACGGTTCTATTTATGAGGGATTCCAAGAGCAACCTGCGGAATATGAGGCGATGGAGCAGCATGCATGATTGTGATGAACTATCGGAGCGGTTGCTCTATCAATAGTTTTATTATTTTAGATTGCTCAAGTTTTCTTTAATTTGAACTTTCGTTAATTTTTCACTCCTATACCAAACAATTGACTGACGCACAATTTTGTGTGCCATTTTAACACTTTTTGTCATTCAACACACCCTTAACAGAGAATCAGCGCAATTCTGAAAAAAAAAAACAAACCGAGAATCAGCGCAATTCTGAAAAAAAACTTAAAAAGGTTCATTAAAGATAAATAATAAAACAAAAACAAGTTTTTTAGATTAGCATTTTCTTCGGTGACCATTTTGGTAATATTTTTTTACAATTCTCATCGAAACGATTAATTAATCTAAAAACATTTGACGTAAAATGTAATAACTTATAATGTAATAATAAAAATTTGGCCAAGGCCACATGGCTTTGGTTCCTTTTCTTACAATACAATCTGAGAAAAGCATGCGAAGAGGAACAACCTTTTTTAAGAACTCAGAATTTCCCTCCAATTGCATGTGGTGTATCCGAGTAAATCCAAAATTAGTGCGCTGTACAGTCATAAACTTTAATAGGAAAATTTAGATTTGATAGCCAATTTTTGATATCTTTTCAAAGAGAAGCATAATTAGTATTGGTGCATTATATATAAACTAGACGAATGTCGTGACAAGTACAATTTTGTAATACGCTTCATAAAAAAAACCTTTTCCATTTTCGTGATCAGTATCGGTACATTAGACTAGACTAGACGAGTGCTTGACGTCTCTCGTCGTATCTAGTTTTCACCAGAAATCAATACATATATATTTTTTAGTCCGAAAAGAGATACAATAAAGGGGATGCAAGCAATAATACAAGTGGATATGGCAAGCGCTATAGAGTGTGCTAACACGGCAAAAGCAGCTGTGATGAGAGCAAGCAGCATGGCAAAACATGGCAACCAAAATAAGAGTCATTGCTACCCCATAGCGAACATAGACATCGTTATAATTTTGGCTGTCAATAAAACGGAAAGCAGTGAGGCAAAGGCCTATAGAAGTGACGGAGCACACCACGGCTACAGTGTTAGTTATGACAAATGCTTTGAAAGCTGCAGCTCTTGCTAGGACTGCCATACCTTGGTCTCGACCCTGGTTCCCATCATAGCCACCTGGAATTGCGAAAGTGGCTGCAAAGGTGATTGTGGCTATAAGTGAAGCCACAATCACTAAGGTTTGGTATACTGTTGTCGCACGTTCACTAAATTCTTTCTTACTCTGTCTTCTAGCCTCTTTCCGTTCCTTCCTTTCCTCATTTTCTCTTTGTTTTTCAGCTTCTTTAGTCATTTCTCTCTTCTCTTTTGCACGTGTAAGAGCTCTCTTCAATTTTGCTAAGTTGTCATGAGCATTGCAGGCTATGTTTCTTCCACCATCAATTTCGACCGAATCCATAAAGGTGTCGTCCTAAATTTTTTGGTTTGGTGATCAATGATCAGTTTCAAAAGGAACATATGTAACTCAATACGTAGAGTTCAAATCTAAAGGTACTTTGGGTTTGGTGAGGTATGTTATGTAGTGAGAACATATGTACTTACCATAATACATGTTGCAGCAAAGCTTGACATCCTTGCCTCCTTAAAATTGGACCATACTAAATCCACGGGGGTCATGTTCTCCTCATTGAAAGCATGTTGATCTGCCTTCTCATAGTTCCATAGCTCATCAACTTTACAATCTGAAGCAATAAGTAGATGGAGAGGTGTGTTACCTTCGTTGTCCTTTTGATTTATCAGATGCCGAAGCCAGGACTGTCTTAGAATAAATTTAATCACTGATTCTGTGTTCATATCCACGGCAATGTGAAGAAAAATTTTGCCCTTTACTATTAACCATCTCCCAACAATCAGGAGTGTATGATAAAAGCATTACGATTACAGCAACATGCCCGTGAGCAGCAGCAATGTGTAGAGCTGTATCCAGGCCATCCTTATTTGTAGTTGTAACGTATACCCTTGATTTATCAACCGCGAGTAGCTCTTTAACTCCCATCTCATTCCCCCTGCATGCAGCATAATGAAGTGGTATCCACCCATACGCATCTGCTTGATTGATTAGATCTTTCTTCCATTCTAACAATTGTTTTGTGCTTTGACCTGAAAGAAGAATTGAGAAAAGTTACGTAATTAAAGGAATATTTCCGTTTGTAAGCCTGTAGTCATTGGCATCCAGCTTTCTACTGAAGTAGTATTTAATTAATTGGAATTCTATTTATCATACATCCTGTTTCTAGTTCATTTCATATGTTTATAGATGATTCAATTTAAATGTCTGACGACTGCAACTAATTAAGTGATTTTGGGGTTTGGAACCATGCATCTCTTCCTCACAATTATATAGGTACAAACTTTAGTAGTTGTGAAAAACCTGAGGAGTCCTTAAGTGTTGCTGCGTGCAATGCCGTTCTACCACGAGGGCCGCCATAAGTTGGCGATGTGCAAGTTTCCAAGAGCCTAACCACCACACCATGAATACCACGCTCAGCAGCCAGGTAAAGTGGAGTTTCCTCTGCATTGTTGGCAGGATGTTGAAACTCTGGATCTTCTCTTGTTAATAATTTGACAACTTCTAAACATTTTCCCGGTATAAAGTGGCAATTTCGCACCGCCATATGCAAGGCCGTGTCTCCGTCCACATTTGTCGCCCTCATCATCTTCTTAGCTTCCCCACCCAAGCCACTTTCAAGTTCTTGCTCTCTTTTTTTCGCATACTCTATGAGCTCATTGACTATGTCGGTGTACCCTTCCCTCGCCGCCATATGAAGTGGTGTTTCGCCTCTGATATTCACTCCGCGTAACAATAAGGGACACACTTCTAAGATCGCAGCCACGCATTGTAATTGGCCGAATTGAGCTGCCACGTGGAGAGTAGTGTTCTTGTTGACTGTGGTTTGGATTTCAAGTTGGTCAATATGTTGCTTTTGGACATCAACTTGACCTAGGCTAGTTGCATTGTACAGGCTACTGTCCATGATAACTACAGTAGAATACTTATGTTAAATTGGGTTCCTGCCCCTTGTAACCCCCTATACCCAGGCCTCAAAGTAGCAAACTTACACCAACTATTACCTTCCTCATCACTCTATTATAATATTCCTCCATCTTTATTTTACTCCCTTTTAGGTTTTCTTAATTTTGTCCTCCGTTCAGGTCCTGTGAAGTGCCTTGATAGCTGAGTAGGTCCTTGGCGCATTTATTCAACATTTTCAAAATGTCTAAACCCTACACTCAAGTGCTTAAACCCAAAAGTAACTAAACTCATTATACCCTATCCCAAAGAGTCTAAATCCCCTAAAATGAACCCCAAATTAATTATAAGATGCCTAGGACCTACCTAGACATTATGTCCAAAAATAGGACGTGCCGAGAAATTTCCATTGTTTTTTTTTTTAATCAGCTTATCCTTGGTAGTCTTTTCACAATACATGTAAAGTTTTGAAATAGAATACAGTTCAACCTTGGTAGTCTTTTGCCCAACCACGCAAAAAAGTCGAATATTTTTGTGCATTAATTTTCAAAATTCTTCGCACCATATTAAAGAAGTAAAGAAGATCTTTAAATCATAACAAAAAGATTTTGAAATACTACGCACGAAACATTTAATACTATAAATCGAAAATTATACTTCATTTTGTATTAGGGAGCATTTCAGTACGAAGGGTAACCATGCGGTATAGTGAAAATAAGAGGTGACAATTTGAACCCATTTATATAGACCCGTCCCAATCCAACCAATTATAATCAGCCCAAACCCACCTATATTCAAATATGGTTTCTAATTGACCCAACTTATTAAACCCACAAATGTTTGGGTTTAAATGCGGTGGTAATGGGTTAAAAATGGGTCAAACTTAAAAAACCCATCCATTCACAAATCAGTCCAACTCTCGGCATCTCTTTCAAAACCGATCGATATACTCTCTCTCTCTCTCTCTCTCTCTCTATCTCAAAACCGATCCACATACACTCTCTCTCTCGTCCTAGTAGTATGAGCTCCAAAACTTATTTTTAGTTCGGATAAATTTTATTTTGATTTTTTCGTAGCGGTAACTTGCATGTAGCGGTAACCATTTTTTAGTTGAGCTGCGCGAAAGTTGGCCTGAATATCCGACTATAAAAAAAAAAAAAAAAACCCTTGCTTAATGAGTTTACTAGCATATTGCTGGGTGATGTGTTTGAAAAGCGTATTCGAAATGGTACTAGCATGACTTTTCTTTTTTGTTGGTGGTTTCCTCATCACTCTGCCAGTATTATATTACTCCATCTTTATTTCAGTCCCCTTTTAGATTTGCTTAATTATGTTCCGTTGTTGTGTAATTCTTTGCTTGAAAAGCTTTCAAAGGTATCGCCATCAGCTTACCACTAGCAGTCTTTTGGCATGCAGAGTTTTAGGTTAGGAGTAATAGATTGGTTCTCTTTGGTAAATCAATTATTTAGCTTAGTACATGCTCCGTATCTAAGAACCGACATGTACACTTTTTTTTTTTCTCTGGATAAACGGATATCCGAACCAGCTTGCGCACACCTCAAGTAATTTTGGAACCCTGGAGATAACGACTATGCATAACTCAAGATGCCCCAAGAGTTCGCTGGTAAGGGGAATCGTGAGTTTTTTCCTTTCTTTGATAAAATTGTCGCCACGGATCGATTTTGTCTCCATAGACACGTGGGTGAAGACCTTGTGAATTGTTATGGGTCAAAATGTAACTTATTCACATATTTATCGATATCTAATTTTGTAAACTTGTAGTTAGGGGTGTAAATGAGCCGAGCTGTTTGCAAGCGGCTCAAAGTTTGGCTCAATAAGAACTCAATCAAGCTCGACTCGCTACACAAACGAACGAGCTTGAACTGGCATTTCAAGCTCGTTTGTTAAACGAGCCAAGCCCGAGCTTCAAGGTACTCAGCTCATATTGGCTTGCGAGCCATTATACGTATACATGCATGCATACAAGCACATGCGTGTTTGTTATTTTTCTTGTTATCGGCAGTACATGCGTGTTTGTTGACACCCAATTTCACCCCATCTCTCGCAAGTTGAATTTGAGAGCTACATTGTATGACACCGACCCCACCGTATTTGCGTCCGCTGGACCACAAATTTTTTGACTCTGTTCAGGCTTCAATTTGACACAGTTTAAAAGTTAGTCGAGAGCATCGCAAGCATGTCGCGTTGGAACAATTGCAAAGTGGAACAATATTCAGATGGGCAGATGAGATGACAAATTTGTGGAACCAATTTCATAGGATATTCAAATGTTCGATTTGCATCTCGCGTGGTTGAGCATTTTGGAGGAATTGGATTCCAATCAGAGGGAGTAGTTGATTACTACTATTCAATCACCCTTCCGACATGTGATTCGAAACCAAAAAGAAAAAAATAAAAAACTCTCTCGGCAACTCTGTGATCCGACAAAAAAAAAAGAAAAGAAAAAGAAAAATAAACAGATTCGAAGCTCCCTTGACAAGCCTCCCTCTCTCTCTCTCTCTCTCTCTCTCCATCGATCCCATCTTTGAAAATATTCTGGCCTAGGCTTGACTCGAACTCGAGCTTGTTCGCGAGCCTTAACGAGTCAACGAAAAAATATATGTGTATACTCATATAGGCTTAAGACAACAAATAAAGTTTTAGTTGTGCACGTATATATGTTTTATATTTATATACTCTATAAGAAAATAATCTCAATTGCAAAATAATAGTGAAATTTAATAAGAATTTGAAAAGATATTGCATTAATATATCAAATTGGAACAAGAAGTTATTAATTCTATTCCTATAAAAAATAAACGAGCCTTATTGAGCCGAGCCGAGCCGAGCCTTGCCTTGACGTGTTCAGGCTTGTTTGTTAAGGTTTTCAATGAACTCGAGCTCGAGCCGAGCCTCAATAAAAACTTAACGAACGGGGTTCGAACGAGCACTTTTCGAGCCGAACCGAGCCGAGCTCACAAACGGCTTGGTTCATTTGTAGCCCTACCCCCAGATGGTCTTTTCGTAGGAGATTTGCCATTGGATAGGTTTCCCAATCACGCCCCTATTTTGTCTTCCTCAAGCAAATAATATATGCCTCCCATCTTTTTACCTTCAATACATTTTCTCTTTTGCTTTACTTGATAGTACATTCCTGTTAGGATCGATTCACACACGCACACGATATACGAGTATAAACAGTAAAAAAATCAACACAGAGATATACGTGGTTCTCCAAAACCGGGTACGTCCACGGGAGTGGAGAGAGAATCTGTTTATTGATGATCTGAGTACATAGAGTTTTACAATAGAGAGTATATATAGTCACCACATCTATTCCAACCCTAATTCGCATTATAGCCTGAATTCGGTCGCTTCGCTTCCCTCACTCCGCTCCGCTCGGCACTGGCCTTTTACGAATACCTCTCATACACACCATATGAGCCACAAGTTCCAACAATTCCTTAAAACACAGTGCTAGCTATTTTCCCTTTTTGATAGCTTCAACAACCTTCAAAGTACATGTTCATAGAATTTGCCCTGCAGGAATCATTTTGAATGGAAACTTTGATTTACTTTGGTCATTTTCTCTTTGGTTTTATTTTTCAGCCTACTCATGTCCAACCCATTTGAACCCCTTAGAGGTTCTACTTCTAAGGATGGAGCAAGCATATCCTCTCGCGTGGAAATGATTTCGATAAGCAATCGATTTTTGTACTGATATATACAGAATCAAAATGATTTTGACTGTCTACGAGACCATCTAGATGAGATGAAAATCTACAAGATCAAAAAATAGTTACTAATTAGAGGATGACAAAAAAAACTGGGAGGCCAAACAGAGCATATGGAGGAGGAGATGTTAGCCATACGGGACCAATATCTACTGGGATGAAGTTTTCGTTCAATTTGTCTGTCTATAAATTTTCTATGCTAAAGGTTCAACCCCTCGAAATTAGAATGATGGAATTTCAAAATTTATCTTAGTAGCACTGTGGCGAGTGGCTACCAAGGGACCAGGCAGCTACGGGGTGGGCAGAAACGGCCAACACAAACAAGGTAGAGATACAGTTCACGGTAGATTGCAACATGAAAGTAGGTCTCCTTTGAGAGATTCACAAAACACTTTCAATAAGCCCAACCATAACAATAACATGGGGTGGGACCCATATGGGGTCCGACCTGTGGGTCCCATGCTTATTTGAGAGTGTTGTGGCTGGTTTTTATGTTCTTAGCATTATTGGTGGCTAAATAATTGAAGATGATGACTAAAATATAGATAGCAATGACCCATAATTGAAAATCATGTCATGCACATCACCGGGTTTCTGCTTGTTTAATTAGAGAATTTTAATTAGCCATCCCGTAACAAAATTATCATTATGATTCCATCCTGTTGGATTTGAATCTTTATGATTCCATCTTGTAATATGTAGTTCGGACCATTTTACCCTTATTTAATAGTATTTTAGTAGTATATATTCTATACTAATAATATATTTTATACTAACTAATACACCTAAATGGGCGGAACATTCCATTTTGAATGGAATCAGTTAGATTGTTGCCTATTAATTAGGGAATTAAACGGATCATTGCCTATTAATTAGGGAATTAATCATTTAGATCATTGCCTATTAAGATTTGAATGGAATCGGTTATATTAACTAACGGATTAATACACCAAAATGGGCAGAACATTCCTATTACACCTTTTACACTTAAACAGATCATTCTCTCTCTCTCTCTCTCTTCCAATCCGATCGAAATCCTCAAGCAGGTTCAAGAAAAATCAAACCCTTTAAAAAATCAAACAACCCACACCAACAATCCCAAACCTGTTTCAGCCGATCTATCACACTCTCTCTTTCTCTCCATATATCGTTTCCATGGATATTCGCGTTGCCAGAGCCCCAGATAGACGAGTACAATCCATCTTTGGTGGCCTTCCATAGCCACCGTCGGCCACTTCCGGCATACATAGCCGCCTCGCCGTCGCCCGTCGAAAAGAAGTCCCCCGTAGACTTGATCAGCCCCAACACCATCGCCTTTTGTGTAACCACCGAGGATCATAACCTCTCAATTAGCCGTGACGCCATCGTCGAGAGATCAAGACTGCTCCAAAATAAGAGAAACCACAATGGCAGACTATGTTGAGTGTTTTTGCAATAAGAATTTCTTGTTGGTGATTTTTTTTTTTTCGATTCAAGGCTTGTGCTTTTTCGGTACAGTAAAAATGGTGCACCAATAATATTCACACGTGCTTTAAAAGATGGTTATTTCACACCGTGAATTTGATTTATTGATTTACCATTTTAGTGATTTATGCTTTAAAAAATGGTTATTTTATACCGCGTGAATACGGTTTATTGATTTACGATTTTGGTAAATTGATACAGTAAAAGTAGTAAATCAATAAACTATGTTCACCGTATGAAATAAAGGACATATGAACATGGTTTATTGATTTATTTACCATACTCGCTTGTTCACTGTATGAAATGAAGGACATATAAACCATGCTCGGTGATTTTATACTATAAAAGATGGTTTATTGATTTTGGGTTGGGTTATGATTTTATTGTGCATTAATCTACCATATGTTTCATGTTTAATCTATCATTTTTTGTGGTGCATTAATATACCTTTTTTTTTATGCATTAGTTTAAAATTTCATGTATGATTATTTATTTCCAATTTTGTTTGGAGATTTTAGGTATGAGAAAATTAGGAGGGAGAGAATTATAAGATTAAAAGAGAGAGATTTTTCAAGATAGGAGAGAGAGAGAGACTGAGATACATTAGGAAAGATTAGGATAGAGAAATATTAGGAAAGATTAGTGATAGGCACACAACATTGCATATTTGGGTGCCTAATTCCCGCACTTTTGATACACTCGCTTGCATATAATCTTTATTTTGTCATGATATTGCGCGAAATGTGTTTTTGGTTGAACTTCAGGAAAAGCGGAGCAAATGGAGGATCTAGGCGCTTCCAATAATCCCCGGGAGTACCCGAAGGTACCTGAGTACGTCCAAGGCCGAGGGAAATCCGCCCCAAGTCATATTTGAAGTAATCGAGCCATTGGAGGATGACTCGAGACACCCGAAGGTCGGTGGAAGACCCAAATTCAAGTCCCAACTTCGAAGCTCGCTGGTATCAATACCAATCCAAGGGGTATCAATACCAGGTGGACAAAGAAAATGACAGAACCTGCTGGTATCAATACCCACATTTGGGGTATCAATACCAGGCGGACAAGGAAAAAGATGGAACTCGCTGGTATCAATACCAGTTGAAGAGGTATCAATACCAAGTGCACAGGGAAAATTCAGAAGGTGCTGGTATTGATACCAGTTCTCAAAGGTATCAATACCAGTCATTTTCGGCCAGCTTTTAACAGCGTTTTTCGGGCGATTTTTGTAACTTTTTGGGGTCTATAAATAGGCTCCTTTGACATTTTTTAGGTGATTCTTGATTAGACTTTCTCTCTCTACCTCCCTCTTAGTTTAACTCTCCCTTCTCTCTAAGATTTGAAGCTTTTCCAATTTGTTTCAAGGTAAATTCTCTTTATTAAAGTTATAGAACACATCAATCTCTATCTAAATCTCAGGTTTATTTTCGTTTCCATCATGATCCAAATTTCTCTACATTTTTCCTCTTTTCTTCCATTAATCATGTGTGAGTAGTTAGATAGGTTTGACATGGGGTGATTTCTACCCCATGGCTTAGGGTTTTTATGGTTTCTCACTAAATCGTGTTCAATATGGGTTTGTGAATGGATAGATTTCTTATATTTTTGTTCATAACTTGGATTTGCTAAATACTTTGATTGGGTGTAGACAAATACTTGGCACACACAATGCTTAGTATCATGCACACTAGGTGTTTGATAAAATGTCTGAGTGAGATTTCTATCTATTACCAAACCTAATCTTGTGTTTAAATGTGATTTTACCGCTAAATCTTCCGAGTGAGAGCGAACCCTTTCTACTCTCACTTGAGTTATCGATGAGAAACTGTAAATAAACTAAGTCATGGGTAGATTAAACCCCAAACCAAACCCCCGTTTAATTTCGAATCAAAACCCATTTTCTTTAAGTAAGGAGGTAAGAGAGAATTCCACCAAACTAAATCCACTTAAAAGTTGGCCGTCTTAACGCCAAATTCCATTGCAAGTCACATCTCATGCCGGTAACATTCGGTCCCTGTGGAAATCGACCCCGGTCTTGCTGGGTTACTATGCTATCAACGACCTAGCCCTACGTTTGGGGTGACGCTAATTACAACAACGCTAGGTCACAAGCATTTTTTGGCGCCGTTGCCGGGGACCCAATGGTCCACTGTGCGTGAGTCACACTTGCCCGCTGTAAGTATATCCATCTTTTCATTTTTTGTTTGGTTTGTTATGTTTAGCTTTTGTTAATTGTTGGGTCCTTTTAAAAGAAAATCCTATAAAAAAAAAATGGCTTGTTTTGAAAGTTGCTATGGAGAGCTTATACAAGACATAACCAATTTCTATCAACAAGACGACGAGTCTTTTTCACAGTGTTGGGAGCGATTTAAATGTTCCATATTCTCTTGGTCTAGTTCTATTTACGAGCTTGGGGATTTTCTGGTTATCTTTTGTCGAGGTTTAAATCCTACGACATGTCAATTTGATTTATTGTCCGATGAAGAATTCTTGAGTAAAACTCCCGAAGAGTGTTGGGATTACCTTGAAGAAATAGCCCAAAAGCCCCAATTTTGCGAGTCGACTGAAATTGAAATAGAACCGCTAGTGCGCAATGATCCTTTGGAAAATTCTCTCACCATTGAGGAAATAGATGCGGAGATGTATTACTTGATCTCCTTGTTCCCTATGGAGGATGTCCATAATGGTGAGAGTTTGTATCCTACAAGTGAGGCGGTGCCACCCATAGCATTCCTTTCTACACTTCCCCGTAGCACTCCTATTGAGTCTCCACCACAAGAGCTTGACAAAGTTGAACTAATTGATTTTCTTGGTGTTGATAACTATGATTGCGTTTACAATCCATTTTTAGTAAATCTTGTCAACACGTTGAAAATGAATTTGGTTCGCATTATGCATTTTGTGGAACTTGATTTTCTGAAGCGACTACTGCGATCGCTTTACTCGAAGTATCTTATCTTATGGCATGGTCGTGTACAATTTCTAATAGAGGGGTTGAAATGGAATGATATGCTTTTATTACTAGCTCTTCGTAGTACTATGGATACTTGGATTTCATGTGAAGGGAGTGCATGGCATTGCCTTTGTTTTTGATGGTTTGGTATAGCCACCTTGCTTCGACAAGGGAGAAAAGTAGTACCCGTTAATCACGTGACGATTTGGTTTGTTGGGGACTCGGCTATCACGGAGCGAGTTGGTACTAATCATTTTCTCTTGTTTGGTAGTTGGCAATTCAGTCTTTTGCAGGGAGCCTTTGAAGCATTGCCAATGGCGAACAGAGCGGATGATGATCAAACTCCTCAAATTTGGTCGAGGTATCGGGTGGTTGACATTCCACCCCGTGGGTACAATTTTTATCCTTCTTTCTCCTTACTTTTGTCTCTTGCATTGAGGACACTGCACATTTCAAGTTGGGGGGAGTGGATTAGGTTAGTTCAGTACTTTGCACATATCCCACAAATTTTTTTTGTGTAATTCTCCCTTACTTAGCATTTTAATTCGTAGAAATGGTTCACATGCTCAAAGGTTTTCTTAAATGGCAAGAGTTTGTTTGAATGCGTTTCTAGTGTGCTAAACTCCTTTCACGGACATGTACATGAAGTTGGTTGAACCAATTTTGATGAGTACTTGTGAGTGAGTCACCACTTTGAGTCGAGGTTCATTTTTTGTCATATCCCATGCTTTTTGTCCATCTCAGACCCTTTAGTTAGATTTACTTCATCTCTTGTTTATAATAAAGTCGTGTAATTATCTTTTATGCATCATGATGGAGTCCATGGCGTACTTAGGAAGTGATTCAAGGCAATCTTTGGTATGAAACCACATATGAGTCACCCTTGATCCTTATTTTGAACCATGTCCAAATCCAA
>JAXBDA010006788.1:0-19611 GCA_036023075.1 Gaultheria prostrata
CCCAAAAAAAAAAAAGGCCATATTGTTGGAACTTTGACGACACAAACCATTGGGCAGTTTGAAACACGCCATTGTGTACATTGGCAAGGTTTGAATCACGAATGTCAAACACCTCCCTACCTGCCACTGTTAGATACTTCTTATTCCAACTCTCCAACCTTGCCTTTACTCGGACTCTAATATAATCAAATAGCTCCCTTTTAGATTCAGGTATATCATAACTCTACTAGCTATATTAACTAGTTTTTTTTTTAGGAAGCTGATAATGCCAAAACCCAAGTTGTTCTTGCCAAAACCAAAATTGTTGGTGTCAAAACATTAATGGTGCCTTTCATTGAATGACTTAGAGTAATGCTACATAGGACACTTGTCAGCAATCCAAAGTGGGTGTGAGCGGGGTTGTGAATGAGAGGGTATGTATATAGCATTAATGAATGACTTAACTGCCTCAAGTTACTTTTCATCATAATTTATTTTTACAAAACTGCCCCTTTAACTCCCTTAAAACTTCTTACCTTTTACTGTGGCGTAGGTTTTAAAAGTAGGTGGATTTGAAAAAATCAAAAACATGATAAAAGAAGAGATTCAGGGGTAGTTTTGCAAAGTAAAATGATGGTGGAAAATTACTGGTGTAGAAGAGAGCAAATAAGTCATTCAATGATAACTTGGAATTAATATTTTGGCACCAACAATTTCGGTTTTGGCAGCAACAATTTGGGTTTTGGCATTATCATTTCTTTTTTTATTGCTAAGTTATTAACTAGTTATATATACACAAATTTCATATATTGGTGCAAATAATGCTGCCAAACAATTCGAAACTACATAAGACGTCACAATTATTTTCGGAGAATTCTATAGTTTGGGCAAAGCAAAATTAAACCGGTGAATAAATACACTAGTATTAATTACTCCCTCCTTTCCAAATTGCCATTCACTTATACTATTTTGGGATGTTTCAAATTGTTAGTTCTCTTTTGAAAAGACAAAATGAAATTTATTTAATCTTCCAAAAAAATCCTTTACCAATAACAATCATTTCATTCAAAATTGAAATATAAGGGCATTGTTGGAAATTAATGAATCTGCTTAATGTGAATGTATTTATTGCAAAAAACATGATTGAATCCATATCCAAAATTACTAACTTAATTAAAATGAGGCAATAACGATTATTCAATTAAACCAATCATTTGGAAAGTAAATAAAGAGTATGGAAAATACTATCAAACATGAGGTTGCATCCTCAACCCTGGTCTTGACATTTGCCACTCATAGATAACAAGAAGTCAAGTATTTGGCTAGAATCCATAATAATACTGTAAAAATTTAACAAGTACCCTTTGCTCCTATATTTTCCCTCCAGCCCATGGTCTAAATGATGCGTGAGAACCCAAGCCGAACTCTAGTGCCTCCTCTTTATAGATGTCAAGAAATTGCTTTAAAGTTCCTTGTATCCCGTAGCTTGTAATCGCATTTCTCATGAAATGAAATTCTTCTCCTTCGCAAAAAAGGAAAAAGAAAAAGAAATTGCTTCAAAGGAAGCTAATTCTATTCCTTTTAAAAACTGTAATTAGTTGCCCAATAGAATTAGACCCCAATTCCATCCCTCATTTGCTTTCCTAATTAGACCTCATCTATCTAATATGTTATTGCAGAATGGGTTTTCGCGAGAAGGGCCATGGAAGCGACAAGTGGCATGAGTTTATTGGTTTGTCATTTAGGATTTTGAGAGGAGGATGTGACTTAATTACCTGCATCAAAGAATTTGTTATGAATCTCATTTAAATTTGAAACCCATCAATCTTGCTTTTATTTGATCTATAGAATCCTTATTTCCATAATTTTCAATCACAATTTCGGAAACAGATATTGCATATCTTTAATTTTGGCAACAAAACCAAAGTTTAGACTTAGTCGATTTATTAGGAGATTTGGGAAAAACAACTTTGCGCAGCTTGTAGTTTTGCCAATTGGACATTTCAACTACAATCTATTCACTAATAAGTTAATATATTGACTTCTTTTTAGATGTGGTACTCCAATTTCAATTTAAAAAGGATAAAATATTTGCTAGAAGCATATACATGGGTTCATAAAATTCACGTATATATCAGCATATTTGTATACATCTATAGTCTTTTGTGTTTCTTTTTCAGTTTGGATTATTTGTAAAACAATGGTACTGAGTTATGTATATTTTTTTTTGTAGTTCTTCATATTTCCTAAATCGCTTATAATTAGGAAATAATTTCAAAAAATAATATTTCTTAAATCACGCTTCTAATTAGGAAATGTTTTGAAAAAAATAATTGTTGACAATCCATGATTTATGCATTTTCAAAATTGTAAACCGCAATTACATTTCAAAAAAAAAAAAAAAAACCAGTATAAAGCAAAGTCACTATGAGTCGAAACAAACTTTAGCACAGTGTCGCACATGCATTTCGAAAAATGTAGTCCTTACTCTAAACTTCATTAATGATTTGTCTTCTTCTCTAAAAACTATCATATACCATGTTTTTCATTTTTCGTTTTTAATTTAGGGGTGATTGATTTTCTCTCCTTTTACTATCGCAGGAACATCTTTGAATGTGCTAAGCTAACAATGGATTCATCGGCTATGGTGCTCTAATCCTCTTCAATTCGATAGAATCAAACATTGGTAATACTATACATGGAAGTACTATCATATAATAGGGTTACATTGTACTAGACGTTTGATCTTTTTTTATTAATATCGTTCATCCAACCGCCTTTGTAACAGTTGACAACTTTCCCCTTCTTTTTTTTGAACGGCGAAAACTGATTCTATGGTAACATGGATATGTTTGTTGAATGTTATCCCTTTTTTCAATCGGCTGTTGAATGTTATCCTTAACATAAATACATATTGTTGTTGTGTTTATTTTGATTGCTCACCAATGAGGAGTTGGTTCAGTGGTGAAAACTCAGGCTTTGTTTGAAGGCCTAGGTTTGAGTCCCCATAACCCCTTATTGGGGCTAAAGGCCTAAACATATTCCCTAAAATCACTCTCACATGGTGAGACCTTAGCTCCGGTCCTGAGACTCCTGACGTAGGTTTGGTAGGGTCCCTTATAGTTGTGGTAAGAAAGAGGCGGGTACCATGTATGCAATTCCATTTCATGTACTAATAATAAATTACTTCCAACTACCCACTTAAAATTTAAGTGCATTGCACGGGTTTATAAGTGTTCAAAGATTAATTACTTCTAATATCTAAAAGGATATACATTTCCGTAGATTAATCATCCATCACCATTCTTGATACAGAAAAATTACACATTTTCATCGATTAATCACTCATCAATATGCTTATAGCAAATTTAATACACGCATTTTGAAGAATAGCACTACTCTTGCAATACCAAAATAATTTTTTTTCTTGGGACCGGGTGCCAAGTGCACATCTCTTGAGCTCCATTACTCGCGCAGTGGTCTTGACTAGAGACTCAGGGGTTTGCTCTCACCTAAGGTCTCAGGTTCGATTTCCCTTGCTAACAAACTCTTGGGGCCACTTGGGGTAATGCCTGGTCGTTAACTCCAGGGCCTCGAAATTTGTCAAGCTGCACGGTTGGCCCGGAGAGATCCGGTTATAAAAAAAAAAAAAACACACCATCACTTTATCCCATGCATAGCACGGGTTTTTCGCTAGTTGTAATTACCCAAAACAACAGTCAAACAAGTGTTCCGTTTTGAGCAACCTCTTTTTGGACTTTTAGCACTTCACAACATGTGCTGATCAATTGGCATCCATGTTAGGAGTTGGATTTGATACACTTTCCTTGATTTCCATCATGCGCTGAATCCACTATTTACAATTATATGATCATGGACTTTGCATTTGTTGAATCCAAAGGCTAAAATATAATCATTATCATCTTTTTCCCATAAATTAGTAATTTAAAGTGAATGATTAAAAAGATAACAATAATATATAATTTAGCAAAATAAATAACTCACTATGCAATTTAGAGACTTCTATGTGGCAATATTTTGTGCTTATCAATTATGGTATTCATAGTACTGAATACTAGTTGCGCTATGGTACCTAATGTACAGAATTATAGTTGCCTTTGCACTGTAGTACCTGATATACTGTAGTATAGTTGCACTATGGTATAAAATATACTGAATAATAGATGGTTAATGGTAGTTGATGTATAGAATCATAGTTACGTTTATGCGGACTATGATGTTCCTGGTGGTTCAATTTCATTCCATTGGGATGACAGGAGATGACCTAAATAAGTGGAATTACGAGGATGGCTTAATCTAGTGGTTAAGCGGGTAGAATGTTATTCGTAGATGAGATTCTAGAAATGGATTAAAATGAAGATTGGAAAACATATAAAGACGTACGTTATATATTCTGCAATTCCTTACATTGAATTATGACTTATTTGTAATGTAAGGGTTTTTTTATTTATTTGAAAGGCAGAAGATAAATTTTATTAATCTTTGGAGTAGAGATACAAAGATCAAAGGGAACCAAGGGAACGACATAACAACGTGAGGAAGCATCCCAACTAAGTTGGCACCCAACCGCACGACAATCATATGCCACCTAGGACCCAAAACATAACAAGCTGATCAGGGATCAACTAATACAACAGGAAACAACAAAATTACACGGAGCTATCAAACCACACCAACAATCCAGAGCATCCTGAGACAGAATTTCATCCAGGCGTGACATGAGAATTAGCAGGAACACCTCAACACAGAGCTCACACACCACAGCTTAGCATGAATCCAAAATACTCTTCAATCTGTACATGAAGTCGTTGATCGAGTAGTCTCCATGCTTCCAGTTTGGTTTAACCCAGAGAGCCACCCTTAGTTTAATGAGGCCAGGCACTTCTTGCCAATTGGGATCCTTGTTTTGAAAGATGAATTCATTTCTCAATTTCCAAAGAGACCATAGCACTGCAAATGGAATGCATTCCCAAATCATCCGAGCTTTTTGTTTTACCTTGACATCTAACCACCATTGGAGCAGAGATGAGACCGAAGAAGGGGTTACCCAGTTGATTCTCCACCATTCTAAGATTTCCCCCCACACCGTCCAGACTTGATTGCAAAGGAGAAGAGAATGGTCCAAACTTTCAATAACCTCCCCACAGAATCTGCATAATGCTTGGTCTTGATGGTGAATCACTCCAATTCTCAAAAGAAAGTCTCCTGTTTTAAGCTTGCCTAACTGGACCATCCAAGCAAAACACTGAACTCTAAAAGGAGCAACATTATGCCAAATCCATTTGAAAGTTTTTCTATCATTCACCTCAGAGTTGTTAAGAGGGAGAACAGATAACTTGTACATGGATGAAACAGAGTACATCTTTGAATTGCATGCATTCCAAGAGAGATGATCTGGGCTTGAAAGGAAAGAAATGTGTAAATTATCTATCATGTTCAGCATACCTTCTAATTCTTCAGATTCCCAAATGAATAGATTTCTTCTATGCTGAAAGTCCCATCCAAACTGTTCTTCCTTCCTCAGATACACTTCAGCAAGAGATTCATCAGAATTTAAAATGGTACTAAAAAGTCTTGGATACAACACATTAAGACTATTACCATTTACCCAAGGGTCAGTCCAAAATCGGATTGAAGAACCATCACCAATTGAAATACTGACATTTTCTGCAAATTTGGAGAAGATGAGAGGCCTTCTACTTTGAATTTGAACAATATCCTTCCAAGCCATAGAAACATGTCTATTAATGTTCATGATTGGTTGCCACAGATTAGAATCCATACCATATTTTGCACAAACTATTCTTCTCCAAAGAGCATGCTTTTCTGTGCCAAATCTCCACCACCATTTTAGAAGCAAAGCCTCAATCATTTCCCTTAATCTTCTCACACCCAGCCCACCATTTTCCTTAGCGAGTATTATGTTTTCCCAGCTAACCATGTGAATCTTCTTCTTCAAATCATAGCTGCCCCATAACAATCTTCCTTGAATCCCTTCAATAGTTCTAGCAACAGCCTCAGGCATCTTGAAAAGAGACATGTAGTAGATGGGAAGACAGCTGAGAACTGATTTAATGAGGGTTAATCTGCCACCAAAAGAGAGAGACCTTTTCTTCCATGAAGACAATTTTGATTTTATTTTTTCAATAACTGGTTTCCATGTGGATTTCAGCGTTGGGCAAGCACCTAATGGCATGCCCAGGTATTTGATGGGGAGAGACTGAGATTTGCAGCCAAGAGCCTTTGCAAAAACTTCTAATTGAGGCTGATTCAAACCCACACCACACACCACACTCTTATGGTAATTTATTGTCAGCCCTGACTTTAGTTCAAAACCATTTAGCAGACCTCTAATGGTATTAATTTCATCCAGATTTGCACCACAAAAAATAAGGGTATCGTCTGCAAACTGCAGATGTGTCAAAATAGGCCCATCATCACCAATTTTCAATCCCTATAATCTGCTTTGAGAGATAGCTTCTTGGAAGATGCAATTCAAACTTTCAACTGCTAGGATGAAGAGGAAAGGGGAGAGTGGACCCCCCTGCCTTATACCCTTTTGCATTTGGAATTCTTTGGTGGCTGAGCCATTTACAAGGACAGATACCCAAGCTGTGGATAGACACTCATGAATCCACTCAATCCATCTATCCGGATATCCAAGCATTCTCATCTTTTTGAAAAGAAATATCCAGTTCAAATTATCAAATGCTTTTTCCAAGCCTAGTTTGATTATAATACCTTTTGCTTTCCTTTTCCTCCAGCCGTCAACAACTTCATTGGCGATAAGGACACTATCTTGAATATTCCTCCCTCCAGGAAATGCTGACTGAACTTCACCTGTGACAGAGTTCAGAGTAGGTTTAAGCCTTGCTGCCAGCGCCTTTGAAAGAATCTTATACATGCAACCAATCAAACTAATAGGCCTGTAGTCATTAAGCTTGGTTGGATTGTCATTTTTGGGAACAAGGGTAATGAAAGAGGTATTGAGGCCTTTGGGAAGATTGCAGTTTAAAAAGAATTCATCCATGAACTTCATGATATCAGACTTCATGAAGTGCCAACCTTTTTTTATACATGCAAAGTTAAAACCATCGGGGCCTGGAGCTTTATTCCCATCACAACATCTGATTGCATCCCAGACCTCATCATCAGTGAAACTTGAAATCAAACTGGAGCACTGAGAGTCATCAATAGGGTTACCTCTATTTGAACAGAAGAAAGGTCTCACAGTCCAACTTTATGAAAAAAGATTCTTAAAGTGCTTAAAAACTTCATCTTTCACCAAAATTGGGTCCTCAACAAGATGGTTATTAATAAGAATAGAATTGATGGAGTTTCTGGATTGTCTGAACTTGGCCATGGTGTGAAAATACTTGGTGTTCCTATCCCCCTTAAGGTGCCATTGGACCCTTGATTTCTGGAGCCACATTCTTTCAATAAGTCTGCTCAGATGCCACATTTCTGCCTTTAAATCCTTTCTTTTGAGATTGTCCACTTGTTGCATGGAACCATTTTCTGCTTGAAGATCCAAAGAATGCAATGGATTCTCGAAAGAATTAATTTTCATTTGCAGACTTCCAAATTCCTCATGGCTCCAAGATTTGACAGCTTCTTTCATGGATTTCAGCTTCTTGACTATTCTTAGGGCAACCCATTCTTGATCATTTATACTATCCCAAGCTGACTTCATAACTTTTATAGGGCAGGAGTTAGCTATTGAGTAATTGTTCACTCATGGTGCTATATATAGATGGCTCTGGCATGTCACGCCAAGTGTTGAAGATGAATGAGAGGAGCCGCAAGATCAGGAAGAGGGACTCGATGTCAACCAGGTGCCAGAAGAAGACCGGGATCTGAATTCAAACCTCAAGAATGCTTTGTCTCTTCGTTTCGTATTTTGGATGACTTTGATTATAACTTATTTTATAATGATGTAATCAAATTAAGTAATTTGGATGTTGAACTTATTATTTTCAGTGCAATCAAAAGTAATCATTTGTCCAAACAAACCTCTTACAATAAATGATTTAAATAATGGTTTCGAAAAATTGGGGCGTTACATTTTTTGGATATGCAAATTGATGTAATTGATTCATTTAACGACCTGAGAAGGCTATGGTGGCTGTGAAGGGGATTATCGAAACCCATGATTGTTGTAAGTTGATTTTTTTTAATAAAATGGTTATTTTTAACGCCCTCTCATATGAATTGAGTCTCATATATATACTTTGAAACTAGCGTTATAAATAGCCCTAGTATCTAAATTTTTACTTGTAGTTCGATGAGTTGCCGATGCAAGAAGATCTAATACTAGAGAGGGTTGATATTTAGTGTGATCTTCTACTATGGTATTTTTGGTATTTTCACAATTCAGAATATGATTGTGGAAAAATCGAAAAAACTAAAAATACCAGAAGTACTTTTAGAAAAAAGTCAGCCTTACCCAAAAAAAAAATGTATTACGTGATGTCGAGTTGCCGACACTCAACATAATATGATGCATATATATAGCCACCTTTTGGTCCTTCGTGATATTAAGTTGACAAGTTCATCCATTCACCATTGGCAAATATCTCTTGCCTAATTAAGATAGGAAACGCAGTTCAAAAAAAAAAAATATATAGGAAACATTTTGTTGCTTGTTAGGGCATCTCTACTGCACTACCTAAAAGAGTACCCCAAAGTGCCCTACCTAGCTAACTAAGAAAAACTCAAAAAATGCTCTCTAATGCACAAAAATTGACTCTCTAAAATCCTAGGTGGCACCCCTCACTCCCTAAAGTGTCCCAAGTCACTACCTAAATTTGGGGAAGGACTTAAGGAGAGAGATAGAGAGAAGGATGGAGAGAAAAAATTTTGTGGGACCAAGGGCATTAAAGTGGATCCCACTCTAAAAGATAATGGACATTATAGGTAGTCCATTAAAATGCATTTCTCCTTAGCTAACTAACTAAGTTCTTATCACATAAAATAGGGCCCCACATGTGCTTAGATGTACACTTTAGCAAACTATTTTTAGGTAATGCACTAGAGATGCTCTTAGATTGCTAAAACTCTGTTCCTTCCTAGCTTAATATATGACATTCCGAAGCACCAACAACAATAATAATAATAATAATAATAAATTTTGATTTTGAACAGGACCAAATCTCATAAATATTTATGTCTTGTCATTATCGTAGTCTGTAGAACTTGACTTTAATACACAGAAAAGCACTCATCAACTACGTAACATATTATGAGCATTAATATTGTCGTTGCATATCCACTTAGAACTTGGTTTAGAGACATGAGGTCTTAGGTCCACCTCGAATTCAAGACTCAATAAATTCTACTAGAAAAATGTGGTAGTAGCCTTTTATTATTAGTATTTCCCTATTCAATAATGCTATGGACATACTATTCCATCACACCTCACAATCACATCAGCCTACGTGCATGGCACTGCATAATTGACAATTGCAAAATAGTTTCATGCAATGTTACACATGCTAGCATAGTATAGTTGGTGGAGCGGTGTAATATCTCAGCATTATTGTTCACTATGTTGTATCTTCCAAAGTACTTTGACTTTTCATGCATACCTTCAAGGTCAGTGGTCAATTAAACGTTTTTGACAGGGTATTAGGCTCGACAAATAACAGGGTCAATGTTCTACATTGGACAGTACTATAGGTAAAATAGTCGATAAATAATGTTTGACAAAAGAGAAATAGACGGTCATAGTCTTAAGGATCGTCAGTTTCTTTCAGATGAATACCAATATCTTTTCACCTTGATTTTTTTTTTTTCATAAACGATAAACACATCGATGTGTACAAAACAAGCTGCTCAATTTCATCAAACAAAATGGTGATAAGTAGGGGTGGGCGTCATGTCGTGTTCGTGTCGTGTCGAGCTATATTCGTGTCAAATCGGGTTCGTGTCAAAATAACCTGCTTAACTTATTGTGTCGAAAAATATGAACCCTAACCCGACCTGCTATTAATCGCGTCGCGTTCGGGTTGACACGATTAACTTGTTTTTTTTTTTCACGATAAAAAAAGATTTTATTAATCCACAGTAACAATTACAATAGATTATAGAGACTAGATATAAGGCATCAAAGAGAGTAATTATAGTCAGCCAAAATGATGTGTAGGCTTAAAACCTTAGAGCATCATTAGTGGTATACTCAAATATGGATACTCAAATATTGACATATCATATTTTTAGTATTCATTTAATAGGGTTTTAAGTTTGAGTATCTACGCTTCCACAATGGTTCCATTTTTGTCCATAATCAAAAGAAAGAAAAAAATTGGTAGTTTTGAGTATCCAAGTTGATTATTTGAATAAGATTGGTAGTTTTGAGTATTAAAATGCCAAAACTTGAGTATTTGTAAAAAAATGTTGTTAACTTTGAATATTTATCCAAATGTCATTTTGTGTATCAAAATACCCATCTTTGAGTATTTTTGTTTTTTAGTATACCACTAATGATGTTCTTAGCCACCATAACAAAACCTTGTAGATTTGAGAGCATGTAGAGAATGACTAAATATCAAAAGATAAACTTCAGCTACAGTAGGATTGAGCTTGAAAACTTTCATCCACAACTTCAGAGCATGAAAACGTACATGTTAATTCGCGTCATTAATTTCCAGGTTGGGCTCGGGTTACTGTGCTGACACGATTAGACGAACAAGTTAATTCGTGTCATTTTCGGGTTATGCGGGTTCAACCCGAACCCGACCTATTTACTAATCGTGTTCTCGGGTCGTGTCATATACGTGTTTCGTGTCAGAAATACTCAACACTAACCCTCTAACTTCGTATCGTGTTGTCGTGTCGTGTCATAAATTCTCACCCCTAGTGATAAGTCCTACTATTTTGCATTATCTAACAGTCCACATATTGAGGATCTTGATTCCGCATTACAAGCTCCATGCATAGTTGAAATATCCCAGGTTTGGGGGTAAATGGTGTTTAGTCCCACATTGGTTGTTTACATGAGTGATCTTGGATATATAACAAACCATGTAAGAGACTACTAGTACCTTGGGCTTAAGCTTTTTGGGCCATGTGATGTGGCTTGTGGATCAAATCAGGGTACTGGGCTAGTGGTTTGCATGGGGCATTCCAAATGGTATCAGAGCCCCGCCCTGGTCAAAGTGGTGGGTAGGATGTACTCTGCCACGGTGCCACCATGGACACCAAGGGAGGTTGATGGGAGTATGCAACGAGGACGTTGCATCCCTATGGGGGAAGATTGTAATACCCCGAGTTTGTGGGGGTAGATGGTGTTTAGTCCCATTGCATGAGTGATATTGGACATATAACAAACCATGTAAGAGACTCCTAGTACCTTGGACTTAAGCATTTTGGATCATGTGGTGTGGCTTGTGGATCAAATTAGGGTACTGGACCAGTGGTCTACATGGGGCGTTACAATGGTAATAAAGGCAAATTGCCGAAAGCAAATGCCAACGTATATATCTTCTTTGCCACAAATTCAGGAACTTGCTTTTCAAGTATTTAAGCCATGGCTTTAATACTTTTAATACTTCTTCAACTACTGTAATGTGACATTTTGTTTATACTCCGTTCGTCCCTTTTTAATTGTGTTACCTCGTAATTTCAACTTATTTTCTCTATTATCAATTTTTACAACTTTTACATCTACTTTCCATTGCTTACCCTTATCAATATAAAAATACCCACTAACTTTTCAAAAAGGAATCTACTTTTAAGAGCAAAATAGGAAATGTACCCACTAATTTTTCAAAACACACTTATTAAGGGACAACCCAAAATGAAAATGTCTATACTATAAAATGGACGGAGGGAGTATAAGATAATAATGTGACACTCATTGTTAATGCTTGATCACTTGACAAAAAGAATTGTATTTTCAGTTGTAGATATTCCAAAAATAATTTTTTTTTTATCATTTTAGGAGTGAGGCAGGTAAGTCAACCGTGGATTGTAAGTTTGGCTGTCCAAAAAAAATTGTGAATCTGGTCCAAATCAAATTGAACCGAACCGCATGATTTGGATTGGTTCTGTAGATTAATAGTTCGGACACGAATTAAAAAATTAGAAAACCTTGAGATGGTTTGATCCATGGATTTTCATTATGAAACCGTGAATTAACCAAATCAGACTGTGAGATATTTAGAAATAATAAACAAAAAATATATACATATGTAATAATTAGTAAATAATTATAATTTTACCTATTGTTATAAATTATTTTTAACTATTTACCTTTAGTGTAATATAGTGTAACCATATAAAACTTAAGGGCGGTGAAGTGTAATGTTACTTGGGAAAAAGAAAACGTATACAGTATGTACATGCAGATTGAATTTTCTGGACCTGTCCGGACACATGCAGATTGAATTTTCTTAGAACACTGACTCACAATTCGGTCCTCGGGTTCATAGGAATCCAGACCAGTCCAGACGTGGACAACCCTAATTGGAAGTATAAACACCACCACACGTATTAAAAGAATTCTATCGCTTCTTTGCCGATAAAAAAAAAAGAAAAAAAAAATTCTATCTCTTCTTTTGAAATATTCAAAAGATAGAAAAGTTGAACTTTTTTCTAGAATGGGGCGACGGTCATGTAGATCCTCAACAGTCTCAAAATGGACAGGAACGATTGGGTTCGTTGATTGAAATTGTTATTTTTTCAAAACTTGTGGAGAAGAACAACTCTACAAATAGGTATGTCGATCGAATTAATATCGATCAATTAATATGATTTTGAAGCAAATTTAATTTAAAATATAAACTAAAACAGTAGTTCGTAAAACCCAATTATATAAAGACAAATATGTTCCGAAATCATATTGACCGATCTAAGATCAACATAATTTTTTGCTATAACTATATTTGCGAGTTCTGAAAAATAAACAATTTCAATATCAAATTGATCTCGGAAAAAAACTAGGAATTTTTCATTGCCGAGCGGGTATGGCTGACGTGGTACCTGCTTGCGCACAACGGATTGAAAGTGCTAGACGGATTGAAAGACGGCTCTCTGATTGAAAGTGTTGTATTTTTGGACGGCCGGATGTGTGCGAGCGGGCACCACGTGGTACCCGCTCCGCATTGAATTTTTTTTTCTCAACAAGAATGTCGAGTCCCGAAGTGGGACCGGAGATAGAGGAACGTTTACGTAGTGAGGCCTAGAAGTCTTTATAAGAGACTATAGAGAGGGGAAAGGAGGGAGAGGATCAAGACATGGATTTCTTAAGTTCTATACTCTGCCTTGTGCTTGCTTTGATTTTCATTCACCTCCTCTTCTCATCATCACTCCTAAAAAAACCCAAAACAAGTCATGCAAAACTTCCACCAGGACCAAACCCTATTCCAATTTTAGGAAACCTCCTTGAACTTGATAACAAGCCACATAAATCACTAGCCAAGCTTGCCAAAATTCACGGCCCGCTCATCACTCTAAAACTCGGCTCTGTAACCACGATAGTCGTTTCCTCTCCATCCATGGCCAAACTAGTCCTTCAGAAGCACGACGTCTCCTTTTCCAACCGCACGATTCCTGATGCTATCCGTGGTCACAACCACCACGATCTTGGAATGCCTTGGATTCCGGTTTCGCCGCTTTGGCGAAACCTCCGAAAGATTTGCAACTCCCACATATTCACAAGCCAAAGCCTCGCCGCCAGGCAAAACATTCGGCGCTTGAAGATACAACAACTCCTTTCCTTCGTTCGCGAGAGCTGCGATTCTGGAGTCCCTATGGATATCGGGAAAGCGGCATTCAGTACGACACTCAACTTGCTATCGAACACGATGTTCTCGATCGATTTGATCGACCCTAGTTCCGATTCCGCTAACGAATTTAAGGAGTTGGTGTGGAATATGATGGAGGAGATGGGAAAACCGAATTTGGCTGATTACTTTCCTGCCCTTAAAAGGATGGATCCACAAGGAAGACGGCGTCGTTTGACGGGGTACTTCGGTAAAATGATTGGTGTGTTTGATGAACTTATCAAAACACGGTTACCTGCAAGGACAACAGTTGGTTCGGTCTCGACCGACGATGTTTTAGATACTCTTCTCGGCATTCAAGAGAGCAGTCACGAGATTGATCGGCGGGATATCGAGCATTTATTTCTGGTGAGTATTTCTTGATTCTCTTCTTCCATCTTTATTTCAACGGCGAAAAAGAGAAATTTAGTACTAATCAGCATAAATATTACAAAATATTAAAAGGACAATAGTATAATGACATGATACGAGAGGGACACTTGTGTCAAACCCCGTATGAAATTAAGGGCTATGGCCAGTAGCGGATCCAGGGAATTCGGCACTTGGGGTCACATTTGAAGTATAACTTTGGAAAAAAAAATCAACAGACCAATATGATGAGAAAATAAAATGTTTAAACATTCTTCATTAAGCCAAAGAAATCAAACTTCAACCATTATTGAAGATTTCACACATATTGTGCTTATGATACTTGAAAAAAAAAACGTAAAGTTATTCTGCTTATGGTATCTATAAATCAAGCAATAAAATAAGTGAAATAATTTTCACATCCCCATTTTACAATTCACACTCCCTTTTTTGTCTTCATCTTCATGAATTTACAACATTACCCTTGGATACGTGAAAAAAGTGTATAGAAAAAGAGCAATATTGTAAATTTATGTGGATAACGACAAAAAAAGAGAGTGTGGATTGTAAAATGGAGGGTGTGAAAATCATTTTTCTAAAATAATAGGTTGCAAAACCTCTAAATTAAATACTCTCTCTGTTCCAATTTGTTTGCCCCTTTTGGGGAAGTGAGTTTTTAATGGGTGTAAAAACTTTATATTGACTTTTCTGTTTTGCCCCTAAGTCCAGTCATAATCTGTGGCCAATTTTTTGGGGCTAAATTTTTATATGAAACTAACATATGCAATATGGATCTTGTTTGATAAATATCAATTAGTCTTATTATAAACGCAAATGCTAACCAGCCCTACATAGCACTGGCTATTTTTTTTTTTTTTTCCATTTCTGACAGTCTCTCTCTCCTCCGGCCCTCCCATCCACTCTCTCTCTCTCTCTCTCTCTCTCTCCTTTGGCCCTCCCACCCACTCCCAGCCTCTCCTTACTTTTCTCCCTCTCTCTCCTACTTTCTACCCCTCTCTCACGGTACTCTGTACCTCTCACACACTTTAATTTTTTCAAATTACAAATATGTATAACTTTTATATTTGATATCCAAAATTTAAAAAAATTATATATTTAAAATCTACTCGACGAGATCTATCAAACAAGATCAGTCTTGAATATTATGTATAGAAAAAATAATTTTTTGGGTATACGCCCATTTTTCGCGCGAAGATTAGAAAACAGAGATAATACACGAGAGATTGAGAGGAATTCCCAAGTGATTTTAATCTTTCCGTAAATAATTACTCCCTCCAACCCAAAAATATAGTCCATCGTTCCATTCTAACCGGATAGAAAATCGATTATATCTTTCAATCGGTAATATATTTCATATGGATCTTGTTTGATAGATCTCAATTAAATTATAAAATATAAAATTTTCAAAATCACCTAAAATATTATAAATTATAAGATATTTTAGATTAAAAAGAGGGACAAACTCCCAAAAGTGACTATATTTTTGGGACGGAGGTAGTAATTTCCAATCCCATGGGGTAGGTAATTGCCCAACCACGTAAATATCGTGTGTTTTTAGTTTTAGCGTGTATGCATTTGCTTGATTGAGATCCTATTGCGCACTACACGATCAATCTACCATGACATGGATGACCTGACTAACCTTAGGAGATCAACAAATCAAAGTATTGAGAAAAATTGCAATTTAATTTAGACTGCTGAGAATCTTATTTAATTTACACACACAGATACAAACATAGAGTAGTAGCTAGAAACAACGAGCACATAGAGCAAGCCTGTGGACCAAAATAGATAAGGATGAGCTGTTGAAAGAGATCAGACGGGACCCCAAGGGTTGGCTGAGTGCTTAAGATTTGGGGTTGGAGATTTGCTATCTCATAAGGTCTCAGTTTCGAAACTTCTCAAGTGCTACCAACTCTTATTAGATCAATTCATATAGAGTTTTGCTATGACTTTAAAGGGAGCACCGGTAAAATTGGTCTCATAAAATTAATCGAGGTACGAATAAATTGACCAGATCCAGACCTTTAATATTTATAAAAGAAAGAAAGACATCAGACATTCAGACGGTCAATGAAGGCATTCTCAGTAGGAGTGAAGGACCCACCACCATCGTTTGTATCTGCTGTGTATGTCATGTAGTCTTGACATCTCATATACGCCAAGTAACAGTTTGCACTTTGCACAAGGCATTCGTGATAGATATGGTTGTTGATTGAACTCCAACACAAAAAAGACAAGAATGAAGGGGTACTAATCAAGTTTCGTCGAAGCTTGAGACATGGATCCGGGGCGTGTTGCGCAGCTATGTGCAGTGCAATATTGACTGTCTATCTCAGAAATTAATAGTCCGGATTTTGTGAAACTGTTTGCACGAACAGTTTCAAAAAATCGGATCAGTGATAACACATTTGAACGGTCAGAATTGCACAATGCATAGCTGCGCAGCATGCCCCCGCTTCCTTGAGACATATGAATTTATTTTCTTTCTAAGATTTTAGATTTAAAATTTTTCCGGTGTTACCAATTTTTATGGGGCTAGTTGATTCGGGTTTGCCTCAGTTTTAATTGGACTCCCCGTTACTAAATGATGAGATTGGTAATAACTAGTCAAAGTATATGTAAGCTGACGCTGACAACTAAATTATAAAACATGGTAATCAAGTTTTTTTATGGAAAAGTACAACTAACTATTCTTAAAATATATTACAATGATGATGCTCTAATTCGAGACAAAATTCAAATCTGGGACCCTATGCTTGCATCCCATATTCTCAGATATGTTAGTAAAATATGTCTGCTACCGAGATATAAATACATAGAAAAGTACCTTTCAATGTCAATAATTTCGGAACTTGATTCCTCTACTAAAATGGTCCCTTATTATTACGTATTGTGAGATTTAGCTACAACTATTAATTTGTGCAAATGGTGTTGTCTATTATTTGGCCACATGAGCTGTGACGTGTGAGAAGGGTCGAGTACGACAGTGCTATAGACACTAAATGGTTTATAAACAATCCGTAAGGACTATTGAGAAGGAAAGCTAACTGTTAAATTTTTTTTATTTTATCTTGTAAGAATGGCAAGAAATTAACTCATAAATATAAGTTAGAAGGTTAGTGAATTAGTAGAAGCCAAATCTCGAATTCCAGATCGTGGTGAACTTAGAACAAGCATCCAACGAACTGAGCCATCTTGTAATTAACTTCGATAGCTACAGGCCTGTTTGTTTTAACATTATGTCCACTTCCTTTTGCTATCAAAAAAATTCCCTCTATCATTTCGAAAGAAAATACATGGCCATAAGCCATTTTAACAAATAAATATCAAGAAGATAAAAATTGCTTTAGCTCTAGCTAGAAGTAACAAAGTTCACAATTATCTAAGATATACTCCATATCCTTGTACTTGGATGTGAATCCAAGATTGAAAATGTTTGAAATCTTAATGGAATAATTTTAGGAGGATGTGAATCCCACGACATTAAATTAAGTCACCTTAGGGCATCTCTAGTCGTTATGACAAAAATGTATTGTTATATGACACAAAAATATAAAAAGTGGGTCTCATTTTTGTGTTATTATGACAAATTATGTTGTTAATGTAAGAGATGTTGCAGTGGTATTGTTAATGAGTAAAAAAGTACACAAATATTATGTGCATATATATATATAAAGAGGTGGGCCCTGTATATTTTTTCCCCTCTTTCTCTCTTCTCTTCTCCCTCTTTCTCTCTCCTCTCTCTTCCAGCATTGCATTTTTCTCTGTCCTCTCTCTTCCAGCGTTGAGTAAAGAAGCCGTGGGGCCCAATTATAATTGACTGAGCAAAATTGATATCTGCTTTCCCTCAATTTTTACTCAAAGAAATTTTAACTGCCTAAATTACCCGTAAACCAATCCATGAATTGAAAATAGATAGATACATAATAGATACCGGCCGATACCCAGTAACGTTATGTAACCGCTAATATTTAAAACCTTGGTGTGCGCTAGAGATGAGGGAAAGCACTATTATGTAGGTATCATTTGCGTTGTGAAATCAAATTTTGCATGTACGTATTATTTGCAGTAGGTTTGAGTTTAAAATTGGATTTTATGGGAGACACTACAATAACAATTGTCATGTAACTGTATCTGGAGTATCGAATGATACGTAACAGGGATCAGTTGTAATGGTTGTGAATTTGATTTCCATTATTTAAAACCTATGCCCACACACTCTCAACTATATGCAAATGTTGAACCAAACTCAAACCTAATCGGAAATTATTAGATACTCCGGGAACGCTGAATAATTACTCAACGTCTCAACCTAATCAGTAATCCTTTGCAGCATGCGGAAATAGCGAAGATTTTGGCTCAACCTATTCACTAATTACGAAATTAATTTGAAGATTGGTTTTTCATGCGCTACTCAGCCGTGAGAATTGAGTCCCATTTTTTTCCATATGATTTGGCCCCCATACCATAAATTCTGGATCTTCCGGTGATCCGGTTCATTGTCTTCCAGTATAAAAACAGTCACTTTTAAACAAAAATTTCTAGTTAAGTGGAAGAAAAAACCAGAAAAAGAAGCATGTGACTATAATGAGAAATACTTCTATTAATCTGCAGTTTTTATGCCTTCACTTAATTGCATATATGCTATTTTTATTAGTACTTCCTCTGTCCTTTTTATAGTGTGTACATTTCCATTTTGGGTTGTCCTTTAATAAGTGTGTTTTGAAAAGTTACTGGGTACATTTCTTATTTTACCCTTAAAAAGAGATTCTTTTTTAAAAAGTTAGTGGGTATTATTATATTGATAAGGGTAAGTAATGGAAAGTAGATCTAAAAGTTGTAAAAGTTGATGTGAGAGAAAAATAATTAGAATTCCCAGATAATACACTTAAAAAGGGACGGAGGAAATACTACTTTAGGAAAACTTTTGGGAGTGAAAACTTAAGGTCAAAAACATCCATCCACCTAACCACTACTATCAAACAATTTTCTTTTTCTTTTTTGGGTAAGCATTATTCCCTCCGTCCCATTTTGAATGCTCCATGCGTGGATTCTAACTTTTTAAGAAGTCAAAATTATTGCTTTAGATCTTCCAAAATTAAACTTTGAAGCCGTGAAATTAATTGAATGTATTTAAATTGCTTATATCTTTCAATGTTGATCTCAAAAAATATGTAATCTGAAT
This sequence comes from Gaultheria prostrata, assembly GCA_036023075.1. Taxonomy (NCBI): domain Eukaryota; kingdom Viridiplantae; phylum Streptophyta; class Magnoliopsida; order Ericales; family Ericaceae; genus Gaultheria; species Gaultheria prostrata. Next base: position 19,342 of record JAXBDA010006788.1, read on the forward strand.
CTTGTTTGATATATTTTGATTAATTTTATTATACAAAATTTTTAAAATAATGAACAACACTATAAATTAAAAAATATAGGAGTAAACAATTTAAAAATGACACGAATACCAATAGTGGGAAAACCAATTAGGATATATAGACTACTTTTCAAGGGTTAAAACTAAAATTTTGGGGGAAATTTTGGGTGCCGGTTGGGTACTACGTGACGATACCCAGTGCGAATCTAGGCCTTCCAAAAGTATTTTGGACGGTCTAGATTTTAGAGAGAG
>JAXBDA010006789.1:0-19603 GCA_036023075.1 Gaultheria prostrata
TGGGAGGCCTGCCGCCTTTCTGAAAGCTAACCCGTTTTTGTTTACCGAAGATGCAATCCTCACACATGTCAATATCCACTGACTCTAAACCCGGTAGCTTCCCATTTGACCGCAAAACCATCATTCCATTCTCACTCATGTGCCCCAGTCTTCTGTGCCACAAATTTGAACTTTCCTTGCTGTCTACAACTGCAAGTGTGTCGCTACCATGTGAAGTCAAGTAAAGTGTACCAACTTTCTTGCCTTAAGCCGCCACCATGGTACCGTTGGAGACTTTCCACGTGTCCCCTGTGAATGTTGATGTATAACCTGATGCTGCAAGCTGTCCAACCGAAACAAGATTCCTCTTCAAATTTGGAACGTGCCTGACATCTTTCAGACACCATCTGTACCCCTGCGTCGCAATCTGAACATCACCTATTCCCACAATACTGCAAGGCTCATCATCCCCCAAGTATACTTTCCCAAAGTCCCCTGTTACATAGTTCTGCAGAACCTCCCTGTTAGCAGTGGCGTGGAATCAGGCACCCGAATCAATCACCCACGATTCGGCGTCGCTGTTCATAGCAAGAATAAGTGCATCATGCACAACGTGAGCCTCCTGCCCACCGTTATTCTTCTTCAGTGCTTTGCAAGTCTGTGACATATGGCCTGTCTGGCCACAATTCCAACATTCACCTTTAATGGGCCGAACCTGAACCTGAGATTTAGCCTTATTTCCCTTGCCCTTCGATTTTGACCTGTTTCTGTTCTGATTCTGACCACCCTTGGTCTGGCTTTTACCCATTTGCTCAAAACTTAGAGCTGAACCTGAACTGGAACCTTCAATTGAATTTCTTCTGACCTCCTCGGTCAAAATTAAACTAACAACCTCACTCAGTTTCAACTTTTCTTTCCCTGCCGAATTACTGACTGCAGTAACAGTACCCTGCCAGCTCTCTGGCAATTGAGACAGAATTAACAAGGCTTGAACCTCATCATCAAAATTGATATCGACAGACGTAAGTTGATCAACAATCGTATTGAACTCACTGAGATGTGACATAAAGGAAACCCCTTCAGCCATAGACAGGTTGAAAAGTTTTTCATAAGATGTACCTTATTCACAGCAGACGGTTGCTCGTACATCTTCTCCAGCGCTGCCATAAGCTCCTCCGTCGTTTTCTCTTTCAATATGTTGTGGGTGACTGCCTTTGAAAGGGACAGGCGAATAACTCCTAACGCCTTCCTATCCAGAACGTCCCAATCCCCGTCGCTCTCTTCAGTCTTCTTCCCTTTTTCTTTACCCTCCGATAGTCCTCTATCTGCGTTTTCCAGTACGCGAAGTCTGACCCATCAAACTTATCGATCCTCTGTTTGCCTTCTTCAGAACTCATAGCTCCCACTGAAACCCTAGCCTGCTCGAACGAGATTAAACCCTAACCTGTCGAACAAACCCTACCGCAACCGCGGCTCTGATACCAGTTGTTAGGATTTTCGAAACCCCACAACGCCCTACGGATCTTGGGAACAATGAATCACAGAAATCGCAAAGACAAATAATGGTGCGTAATGAAAAACGGAAAGAAAGTGCGAGACACAAGATATACGTGGAAAACCTCAACGCGAGGAAAAACCACGGGAGCCACACCAGTCCACTATGAAATCGAATCAAGGAGTACAAATCTTCTCACAATCTCTCTGAGATTGATTTTCTCTTGCCCCTCTCACAATTTTTCGCTCTGGAAAAACTGATCTACAACCTAACGCACACGCAGCCGGCCAAAACCCTAAAAGAGGCATATAAGGCTCTCGGTAGCGCTACAGGGAAACACCTGTAGCGCCTACAAAACACTCTGTCCAAAAGATAGTCTATAGGTAGCGCTACACCAAAACCATGGTAGCGCTACAAATCCCTCTAGACGCATTCCTGACAGCTGCTGAAGGTTGTCTGCACCCCAACAACAATTTCCTTCTCAAGAACAAAATCACCATCTAGACATTCTGATCATTAATACAAACAATCGGGAAAAAAATACATCTGGATGAGGGATTAATCAGAATCACCTCCTAGTAATCGCTGACCTGGAGCTGCTATGGTGCCACCAGGTTTTTTTTTCTTGCTGAACGATGCTGCCGCTTGAGAAGATGAACAGTACTGGGGTCTGTTTTTTGTTTTGATGGTCATCTCTTTCGTTATTTACAAGGAGTGTAAAGAGAGACTTTGGGGTGTGCCACTAGGCTTTTTTGGCTTTTTGACTTTTTTATGTGAGAGCTCGAAAAACGTGTTGGCTTTTTGTAGTTTTTTATGTGACGTATTGTGAGGGATGACTTATCTCGAAAAACGCAATAAGCTGGCTTCTGATTTTTTGAGTTAGTGGAATAAGGCATTTGATTCAGTGTGGCACATGTATGGCATAAAAAGAGAGATTTAAAAAAAATAGGTGAAACTAATTTTCATCTATTACAAACAAAAAAATATACTCCGCATATACTTTTAATATTTAATATTCTTAATTTATAAACAAAGATATTAAAATGAAGTACTGTAACTTAAGGATTAATTGTTGCCAAGTATAACAAAACATTTAATCATTATATTTATATAATTATTTAAATGTATAATATAATATGGGGATTCACAAGGGCAAAATGGTCATTTGACTAAATTTTACATCATCTACTCTCTTTATCCCACTTTCTTAATCTCTCATCCAAACCATGAACTATTTAATCCTCTCTTCTTAGCTATCACATCAATGTGGATCCACCCTTCTTATTTAATTACCCAAACTATTTTATCCCCCTACTATTTAATCCCTCCCAAACTAATACGTCATCCAAACGGGTCGTGAGGGGAAAACTTCGGTTGTGTTTGGTTTGGGTATTGGGTTTTGGTTTTTTGGTAATGATTGGAGGAAGAAATAAGGATAATAATTTGAAATATTGATTAATGATCGGAGAGAGATAGAGAAATAAATTAGAATAATATTTAAAAATATGGGTATTAATTGAAGGGAAATGTAAGTAATGATTGAATAGTACTCTCTCCGTCCCATTTTCATAGTCCAATATTCCTTTTTGGGACGTCCCAAAATGTTAGTCCACTTTCCAAAATAAGCAATAGAAAGTTAATGAAGTTACATTATTATCCTTTTGTTTGAATTAAAGTACTACTACTTCATTAATCAAATCACCTTTTTGAGAGGGCATAAATGGAAAATTGAACATTTTTTGGTATAATTATTGTGTCTCTTTAAAAAGTTAGAATCCCCAAATGAAATTATGAAAATGGGACGGAGGGAGTAATAATTAAGAAAACTGTTGAAATCCAAAACTAACAAGGTCTTCTTCTCTGAGAATATGTTAGGCATGTCGTGGCACTAACGTAGGCATGATGTCACAGCTGTACGTACTGAAACTAATGATATCCTGTCTAAAATTTCCATCATCTACAGAAAAAAATTCTCATTTGAATAAGGAAAAAAATTCACTACATTCTTTTTTGTTGTGAAGGCCAGAGGAGCAAAGGGCCATCATTTCTTTTTGTCTCTGTTTATATAGGTGGCCATCATATATCTATGGGACCCACCCTTTAGATTAATCTCATTCATCCATTTCTTGCCTCCATCAAACTCTGGCCTTTTCGTGATTTTTCCACTTTTTTCCGAACTTTATTTTCTGACCTGCCAAACATATCTCATCCTTCCTCGAGGCTTGATACAAAATATGAAACCGGTGTATACACCGGACGAATCTCATCCGTCGGATGTTTTCTCATATTCTCTTTTATGTTTTTGTTTCATGTTCCGTACATTTTCTCTCCTTCCTCCCCCATCTAGAATGTAAAAGAAAAAAACAAAAAACAAAAAATGAAGAAGATAAACAATTATTAATAACCTCCCTGCCTTTGGACTTAATAAAAAGTGACAGAGTGTGAGTGTGAAAACATGAAAGAAAAACATGAAAAAGAATATGAAAAACGTATCTAACAGATGAGATTTATCCGGTATACTATTTGACAGTGTATAGAGCGAATCTCATCCGTTGGACATGTTTTTATGTTCTCTTTCATATTTTTCTTTTATGTTCCGTATACTTTCTCTCCTTCCTCCCCCAGCTAGAATGTAAAGGAATAAAAAAACAAAGAAATAAACAATTAGTAGCCTCCCTGCCTTTGGACTTAATAAAGAGTGAGAAAGAGTGCGAGTGTGAAAACATTTTTAAAAAAGATCCAAAAATATTTTCAAAATTTCTGAAAGCATAAATTAAGAAGGCAACGGCAGAGATAGAATTAAAAAACGAAAGCAGGTTTACTATTAAAGATCATGTGATGAAGTTATGGACCTAGTGAAGTTCACTATATTAGCACTGGACATATCCAAGTTCACTTATTTTAGCAAGTACACTTAGCCTCTGTCACGTCCCAAAACTGGGAGCATGACTGGCCGTCCCATGTAAAATTGTAAACCACTAGTCTAGTATCTTGATTTTTAGAACTGTAAGTTGGATAGCCATGGGCTGGATCGAGCTTGAAGTCTGGCTGGAGCTCAGAGCGTGTGTAAGTTCTTGGAGAAATGTTGAGTGATCAGCTGGTAACATGGCCTTGTGTTCTCGCTGTATTCTTGGAGAATTGTATTTTTGATCGTGCTTGAGATTTTTTCTGTAAATGATTCTTAAGGCCTTGTATAGTTTTGGTGGTTAGAGTTGGCTGTAATTCTATCAAAGGAATGCCCCTTTGATTTTGTTATACAATTCTTTCGTGGTATATAAAATCTTTACTTACCCAAAATAAAAGCGTGACGAGCTCAAGCGCTACCACAGTCTGATTTAGAATTTTTGGTTCTCCCCTCTCCTCTTGAAGTAAATATTCAGTGGTTGGTGGTGCCCCAACCCCCTCTCCACCATACCGCAAAAATATATGGTGGAGAGGGTGTTGGGGCACCACGTAGCGGTGACCCAGGACCGCTAAATAATTTTTCTTCCTCTTCTCTCCCTCTCTCTTGATTTGTCTGGGGTGTTCCACTAAGCGATTTTTTTTTACTTTTTGATTTTTCACGGCTTTTTATGTAATGTATTGTGAGAAAGTACCTATCTCGGTTATGAATAAATCCCTCAAGTCCATGCTCTGAGCTCTCCGCTGCTACATGCTCCTATGTACTATATCTTTGCTTTGTACTTCCTTTGCACTTCAATTGAAGCGTGGGATATGAGACTACAGTTTGAGCCAACATGCATCTGTGCATTCTAGATGTATACACGAGAAGTTTTTCCAGGTGTCTCTCTGTACATTCCATTGCGAAAGCCAAAGGAGAATCCTTCGACTTCACCCGCGCAGTTTGCGTTTTCCGGGCACGAGCGAGGTTCATTTTAATGATCGGAGTTCTTCGATTGTACGTAGGTTTCGTTGAGAACATAGACCATGTATTAAATCATAAAAATCGATGCCCGATCGATTAATACGGGCGCTACACAGGGTGAGGTATACGTGCATTTGAGATAGTTGTGGTTGGAGTTGTGATTGGTGTGATTGTGTACCTAACATTTCCGTACGTATTCCATAAGCCAACCCAAACTTGTAATACTTTGAGCAACCGTTGAAGGCTAATAGCATGATATATATTTTATTTGTTAAAGGTTTTGAGTGTCACAACTTTTGATACTTCTCGTTATATGGCCAAGTTTATACTAAAAATACCATCTTTCTAATGTATTTTAAAAGCGTATGTTGTTTCTGTTAAATGTCAATTTTTTTTATGTGAAGGTAATGACTTGTGGGAGAATACCAATAATATTGTTAAAAATACCAAGAATACTGAAAATACCATAGTAAAAATTTGGCATTAGTAATTGTCGACGTATATATAAAATACTCGTTACCTCATATTATTTTGTTCTAGGCAAAGTTCAATTTTGTTATATTATCTCTATAGAGGACTAAGAACATGCCCCAAAACCAATAGAACCCCTTTGTTAGGTGTTGGAACTTGTGGCTTATATGGAGAGGTACTGGGAAGTTCTAATGAAGGTCAGATGTGAAGTGGAGCGGAGTGAGGAAGCGAACTCTTGGGCGGTATGGTACGGTGTAATTAGGGTTGGAATAGGAGTATACATTATAAATACTGCCTAACCCTAGCAGACTTTCAATCAAATAACAGACTCACTTTTGCTCCTGTGGAAGTATCCGGATTTTGGGGAACCACGTAAAATCTTGATGTCGTTCTTTCTTTACTGTTTTCGTATTCCATATTGTGTGTGTGATTGGTTTGTGCGCTAACATTAGGGGATAAGGAAGGGAATAGGAGAATGAAAAAGTAGTTTGGCAATGGGAGAAGGAAGGATGAGAAGGGAGAGGAGAGATTATTGCCCTCCAAGGGTTTTTGCTAACACTACCCCTCTCTAGAATTAGCTAATTCGGATGGATAAAAAGATCGAATTAAGCCTCAAACCTTTTTTTATTCTTAATGTAATGATTTAACGACAGCAACCAAGTAATTTCTCACATTTTCCACTATTATCCACCATATCGACTACTACTCAAACTAAGTATAAGCTAATCCCTCTTTATAACATATTCACATCATATACACATTTATTCATTATCCACCCAAAACATTAATTACAATAATGCTAAGGACATAACACTCAACCACAACGTACACCAACCACAATAGCCTATGTGGCACTGCATGATTGGTGGTTGCAAAGTAGTTTCAAAGTGTTTGTTCTCATATTAATAATCATGCAGTGCCACACAAGCTATTGTGGTTAATGTTGTGCCGGAGTATTGTGTCCCTAGCATTATTAAAAAATTTAGCCGTGGCAAACTAGCCTACATATGCTAATAAGCCAGTGATTTTATCTTGGTTTTATGGGCATCTTGCCTACCCAAAAATATCTAGTGTTGGCCACCTCTAGGTATACGCAACCTAACCCTAATGATATAGAACTTCACGTAAAGGTTAAACCCTAGCTAATTCATCCTTTCTTATTTTCCTTAAATCCAACAACCAGTTAGCTCAATTGAGTCAGTGACCACTCTTGTGTACTTCTACTGTAGGGGTGGCCAATGGGTCGGTCCGGGCAAAAAATTATTATTTCCTTCTCTTGAATGAGGGTTATTTGTGTAAGTTATTTATTTTCTTAATGAGTTATCAGTCGGGCTATTTATGCTCAGTTTCATATAATTTAGATACATATATTCTTCTACCGCATGTAAAGTTGTAAATAAGAAAATTCTATCTTTTTTAATGAATCTATTGAACTCATTGGACAAACAGAGAATCATCGTCTAGCTTTTATTTGCTAATTTGTACCCAATGGATAGTAAGTTTCGATTATTTATGCAATTATTTGCTATTCTGGGGTGTCCTTGATTTTCTATTCCCCTCTCATTTCAAGATCATTGCCCTATAAAAGAAAAACAAATACTAACTTGCTAGGGTATCTAATTTATGATGATTGAAGAGAGCAACAAAATCAAACCACTTTTCACTTTGGCTTATGGCATTATTAGGGTTTTGAGATGTAGGACCCAGCCCTAAAGAGACAGAATTTGCCCTAAAAGTCATGGAGATTATTGCCCATGTTTGCCATTACAAGTTACCAAGTGTTACTTTTTCTAATAAGGTTATTAATTTATTATTGATAGATATAATAAGGTTTGACGTTTTATTTCAGATGTACCCAAAAAGAAAAAAAAAAGCTTTGACATTTGAATGGTACACATCCAAAAGTATATAATTTTGTGACAAAGTCACCTACTTATTGTTGTATCAATGAAGTTACTTTTTCGATCGCCTTAGATGCCTCTAATCGTGGACTTCAATTATTGTGAGATTTTTTTTTTTGTAACATGTGCTTGTGATGTCCTTAGCTTGGTAGGAGGATCTAAGTGTTGTTGACTCAGAGATCCAGTTGCTCTCTTCACCTTTTGCTTTCTTAGGTCAATCAACCAATGCATTAGAGTTTTTTTCCCCCAACATTTGTATACATCAGTGGATTAGAGGGTGAATATATTGGAAAATTGGAGTTGTTCAATAAGAGTGTTGACACCTGATTTCAAATGAAATCGATGACATTGACGCTCGCAGGAAATAGATGTTGAATCATCAATAATTTTGAACAACCTTACTATGTAGAACACACTATTCCCGGTAAAGGTAAACCAGCACCGTACGCACTACTCTGATGCCGTGATAAGTCAAATATCAAAATATCAAACATCATCTAACATTTACATGTGCATAACTTGGATGACATGCATGCCATTTCAGGGAGGCCAGACCTCTCCCTCCATTATTTTACCAGAAAATCAGCTCTTAGAAGTTTGTTTTTGGGCCAATCGGCCAACTTTATCTTCGAGACATCCATTCAAATATCGAGACCGTTGGATGCACTCATTTTGACATTTCTGAGTGATCGGTTCAGGCCACGTCAAAATCAAACGACGTTTGACCGTTGAACTATCACCCAATATTTACCTTTACCTAGTAAAAATAGGCAAACAAGGCCAGAAGACTTAGGTTTTCTCTATATTATTCCAAATCATACCAAATTTCATATTTAGGCTTCACGTGATGAAATTAAGTCACACATCAACTTTCGGGCATTTTCGAGCCCGTTTGTTATTTTCGGGGACAGTGCGCTTCCAGCGATGGCAGATTCCATGACCATGGACATCAAAATCCAATTTTTGAAATCTACACCATTTTGAAGCTCCCTGTATAATGTCAAGTCGATCAGACTTCGTTTGGTCATCAGATCGCCTATAGTGCTCCAGATCAATCGAGAATTGGATGGTTGTGTTTCTTTGTCCTCAGAGCATAAATTGGAAAAACAGACGCCACCACGACTACCAAAGCACCTCAAAATCCTAGGGAGACTTTCTTGGACGTTCCTGGATCAAAGCACTGTATGCGAGAACGGCTGGGCCCAGACAATATCGCATCACACCAAAGCGGGGCAAAATTGCAAAGTTAAAGCTATAGGAGCCCATAGAATGGTCGCTATTTCAAGGCAGCCATGGGTTGCTTGACACATGTCTAAGGCGCCCATTGGCGCCTTCCTTCTCTTATAAATAGAAGGCCACCCCCCCCCACCCCCCCCTCATTTTTTACCACATACACACCTCACACACCTGAGTTTCGATTCGTCTGGCCCTTGTTTTTTCCGTAGTACAAACTGAGACTCAGAATCACCAGGTTACGCGGTAGCTCTGCCGGGTTTCTTCCAGAAGAAACACCGGTGCCCAGTGCTACTTGGAAGCTCTACCAGAGTTCTCTCAAAAGAAATCTCGGATTCCTTATACTACGTGGTAGTTTTGCCGGATTTTTCCCAGAAGAAATCCCGGTGCCCAAGGCTACGCGGAAGCGTTGCCGGATTTTTGTGAAAAGAAATCACAGATCATAAATCCTGTCATTACTCTGTCCGAGTACCGAGATAAAAATTATCCAGTCCTGCAGTTACTCTGTCCGAGTACCGAGATAAAATCATCCATTTTTGCTAGAGGCTGTAGCTGATTTTTTGGTCGATTTCTCAAATATACAATAGAAGCTCTATCTGATTCTCTACCCGGGATTCAACCGGGAACTTGTAAGTGAATCTATTTCAGATACCAATATCTGCCTACTCATATTTAGCATAGACAGTTTCCTTAAAATCAAAGAGCATGACGTAGAATGCTTGGAGTGCATATCAACACGGGGATGCTGCTGTGCACGCCAAAACGGTGTCATTTTAATGCCAAAATGCAAAAAAGAAAAAAAAGAAAAAAGAAAACCCTAAAGAGAGCCAAAACGACTCCTGCAATAAAACCTCAAAACACTTTCACTACCACCATCGCCGCCCTCCACCACCATGGCAAACGACCCAATCCTTCCAAACCCTCTCCTCCTACAAACTCACACTCTTCCAAACCCTTTCAAAAAAGATTATTCCGCCCTGTTTTGTTTTCGTCATTGTTTTTCTTATGGGTTTTTCTATATGTGAATCACCTGATAGAAATTGTTGTGTTATTAATTGCTTCATACTTGTTGATTTCTGTGTTGTTTGGGCATTGTATGTTGTAGAGGTGAAGATCTGATGGTGGTTGAGTGCTGGTACCGCTGATAGTTGTGTCGATTTCACGGTGGAATTAAAACACACTGTAGATTGGATGGAGATGGACAAGAACAAGAACCGTACCGATCTGCTTCTCTTCTTCAACTTCATATACTCATTTTGATACTCCTTCCGTCCCTTTTATAGTGTGTACATTTCCATTTTAGGTTGTCCCTTAATAAGTGTGTATTTTGAAAAGTTAGTGGGTACATTTCCTATTTTGCCCTTAAAAGTAGATTCCTTTTTAAAAAGTTAGTTGAGATTATTATATTGATAAGGGTAAATAATGGAAATGTAAGGACCCGAAAATTCATAATATTTCTTTCCGGAATAAATATGGGGAAGTGCGAGGAATTGAATTTCATGTAGAACGTCAATGCGCAAAAATAAGACACGTGGGTAGCTATTGCATAACACATGTCATTCGGGGGGTGTGTAGTGTAATTTTTAAAGTGGTGTGTCAAAAGAGAAGGGAGAGAGACCAAAAAATCAGTCTCCTCCCTCTTCCCACTCTTCTTCTTCTTGCTCTCCTCCATTAGAACGCCCACCAAGCTCAAAATACCCTCCCTCCATCAAACCCCTTCACAAATTCACCTTGGATTATTGTTCTACGCGTGATTTGAAGCCCGGAACTTGCTCTTTTCGTAGCTTAAAGCTCAAAATCGGGTTGGTGGAATTTGGAGATCTAGAAATTATTTTCCTTTGGATTTTGAAGCTCAATCAAGAGGTAGGGGACATATTTCTACTCCCTCTAGTTGTATCAAGTTGATTTGTTGCATATATACTTGTATTGGCTTTCAAATCCTAGTAACTTTTGGCTTTCTTCACAAAAATGGGTTTTCCTCTCATTTTGAGCTTAATCTATAAAATTAGTTGTTGAAATGTTAAATTGGTAGTAGATTTATTCTCCCTCCATGTTTATTTGTTGCTTAGAATCTCAAATTTGAGCTTAAACCGTCAAAATAGGGCTTGGGTTGAAATTCCACACCATAAAGAGTGAAAATCTGATTTTTCTGAGCATGTTGAATCTGCCCCGACCACCCGGGCGGGAATGGGGGCCTCCCGGGCGGGTTTTCAGCGAGCAAACATTTTTCCGGTTCGTTCCTTGATGCCCGTTTGACCCCCGATCGCCCATGGCTTTGCTTAATTGACTTTTGGCATCGTTTTAACTCTCGAGCTCACTTTGGAATCTTTACACTGAGATTGTGACACGTGATTTTATTGGACACCTCATTATGCATATTGGTTACACCTTATCGAATCGGTTTGACACTTTTGGCGAAAATTATGACGAATGGCAATAAATGTGGAGTTTTGAAACGATTAATGAGTACAAATGAGAAACATGGGTATTGGAAGGTATTTATGTGTGTGCGACACGTATGATCGAGTATTATGGACATAAATTGGTTGAATTAAGCGAATTGGTTACATTGACTTGAGTTTGATTAAGAAATGAGGACTTGTGTGAAAACAAAGTTGGTACACTAGGGTTCCACGAGGCCCAAAAGACTCGGAAAAAGATTTCAATATCCTCAAGCTTGAGATTGAGAAACCCACGAGATGGATATTGTGAAGTAATTGAAATGTGGCAATTAATACAAGATACGGTATCCTGGCAAATGTCGACACATGATACGATTAGTATTGAGCAAGTATGGAATGACGAGTTGAATGGACACTAGGGTATTTAGTTGGGTACTTGGTTGGATACATTGGTACTTGGTGGTCATTTATTCCTTGTTTTAATCACCCATTTCATTCTATGCTCATCTCATTCATGTCATTCCATTTTCGGTGTACTTATCATCTTTATACACCTAGCGTTAGTAGAATCGTTTCTTACTGGGCTAGTGAGCTCACCCTATCAATTTCAGGTACTCGACAAGGAGCATGACGGGGTTGCTTGGAATGTGTGCATGCATATTTCGAAAGCTTGAATGGAGGAGTTATAGCATTATCTTAAGATTTCACGTTTGACAAAGATGATTTTTTTTGTAACTTCATATGAAATTTGTATCTTTTGACATTTCCAGAATTTGTAATAACTCTTTTATACAGGTGACTAAATATACAATGAATTTGGGTACGGGTACTCGTTGGTACGGATTTGACTTGACTTTTTTTTTTTTTACTTTGACTTTTCAAAGGATATATGTTGACTTTTGGATTTTCCAACGTGGAGATGTTTTATAAATTTGAGGGCGTGACAGGAAAGTAGATGTAAAAGTTGTAAAAGTTGATGTGAGAGAAAAATAGTTGAAATTCCTAGGTAACACACTTAAAAAGGGACGGAGGGAGTATTTCTTTAATCGATTAATTTCAACGCCTCTCGATCGTCTGACATGGTGGTGGAGGGCGGCGGCAGTGGTAGTGAAAGTGTTTTGGGAGTTTTGTTGCAGGAGAGTCGTTTTGGCTCTGGGTTTTTTTTTGGTTGCGTTTTGGCATTAAAACGACGCCGTTTTTGGCGTGCACAACAGCTGTTGTGCGGGAGCTGCACAGCAGCATCCCCGTGTCCTGCATTGGGAGTCATCTTTTCATCCTTGTAGAACCCCTTTCGTAGATGAAAATGTAACCTTGTTCTTTGACCCTTTTGATTGGGAAGAATGTAACGACTTACCACTTTTACTCATGTTTTTCTAATGGGACACGGGTTCATAGCTACCAAACTTGTATTGCGGAACGTTATGGTGATATCTTTGGAAGTAAATGGGTGAAATTATTGTATTCTCTTATTTGAAAAATTATTTACGTATTATGTTGAAAATCAAAGGCGTGACAACAGCTGGGCAATGTAATGTCAAAATCATACTTTTCCGTTTTGGATAAAGTAAGGATTGCTATGTGAATCAAAAACTATTGCACCGAAAATAAAAACTTATTGCACTTGTTATGAATTTAAGAGCATCTGCATTAGGCTCGCCTCTTCCCATTGGGGGCTAGAATGGCGAGCACACGTCCAAAATGCTCTGTGCATCTGTCTCGCTACTGATTGGAATTAAAATAAAATCGCTACAGCCCCTAGCTTCTTTTAACGTGGAACTGTTCATAGGCTAAGTAATATTTTATTATTTTTTACACCACAACATGATCCTTGCATGATTTATATCTTTACTTGCAACACCATTATCACCGGCAACTATGATTTTTGTTTCAGAATTTGGGTTTCGAAGTTGTATTCCTAGCATTGCTCTTTTAACTTTTCGTATCATTTTTAGTGCGCAATTTTGTATTAGACAATTAGACAAACACTTTCAATTATCCAAGTGATCAACATTTTTTATAAGGCAAACTCCAGGGTTAACTTAAAGTAATTAAATGAATGTCCGGATCAATTGTGTGAGTCTATAAAGTGGGGCTCTACACACCCATCTTGATACACTATTAGTACCCATAGTACTTTTTTCCAAAAAAAATGCGCATAATTTCTTTAATTGAAATAAAGAAGACTAAAAAATGACTACTACATTTGAAAAATACAACCATTAAATTGTATTTGTCCTAAAAGTGTATCAATTGATTAGTTTGACATTTAAAAAAAAAAAACTATTTAAGTAAAAAAAAAAGAGTGGATAAAAAACGAATAAAGAAATCATATTGTAGTAAGATGCAGTTAGAATAGAGAATCTGATGCAGTAAACATTATAAAAGTGACCAGCTAAAGTAATAAAGTGAATTTTTAAGAAGTAATTTGATCTAAAATTTGAAGAGATTGATGCGGATGCTCTTATATTGCACTTTCAACAAAGGCATTCTTGTCCGGGTAACTTAAGAACACCATGTATGTGCAAATATTATTTAGCTTCTTATGAGTTGATGATTCGAGAAAACCTGCCCATCAAACCACAATTCTTTGCCTCATTTTCCACTGAAACACAATTCCCCCTTCTCCACAAAGGGATCGGGGCGGATTTGAAGTTATAAATTACTTAAGTTTTGGGAATGAAAGAAGTGAAATCCATCCTGTTGTGATTCTTACTAAAAAAACATAAATTTGACCTCAAAAAGTCTTTATTTAAAAATTGTTCAGTTTCTACGGGCATTAATTGAGTGTTTTCAACTTCCGTTGAACTCGTGAGATGGTGACGGAAGTAATCGATTTGATATTGAAGTGTCTTTTATTGTTCGGTCTTGAGCATAATTCTAATGAAAGGGTAATCTTTTGTTTCAAAATTGCATTTATAATTTCAAGTCTAGATAAAATAATAAAAATAAATTAGTGTTTTTAGAGAACTAGAACCGAAAAATGCCTTAATTTGACGTTTTACAATAGGTTCCAGATGTATTTTCAACCCATATAGTATCTCCAACAGTTCCCAACACAAAACGCCCACTTTAGCCAGCTATTATATATATATATGTATTCGCCAATAGCCTAGGCATTTTGGCTATTCAAATTACAATAAATTTTTTTTTTTAGATTCAAGAACGCTTCTTGATTATCCCAATCTCATCTTCCCCCAATCCCTCATTGTTAGAGTTTCACCAGAGTCTCATGGCGCTAGATCTCATCCTCCCCAGTAACCAAAGTTTCATCACGGACAAATTTCTCTCTAATTTGACTCATTTGCTAACGCGATGCGCCATTTTAACGGCTTAGTATGGATACAGATTGCGGCAGCGACGGATCTAATGGCTACAAAGGAAGAGGGAGAAGTTGCTGAGTGCTACAGCAGCACTCGATGAGTGCGGCGAGTTGCTGTAGCAAACACCGCGCGCATCTCTTTCTTTTACCTTGTTCTGAATTGGTGCTTTCTCCATCTTTTTATGGGTGCATTTATGTTGTTGATGCATCAATCATCCGAAATTTGTAGAACACTAGAACAGTAATTTCTTTTAATTCATGAGTCATGACCAAAAACAGACAAATTAAACGGACACATATTGATTGTCATATAAAGGGACACAAACAAGTTTCTTTGTAATTTTCCTTTGTACTTTGTTTCTCTCTTTTCATTTTCTTATAAAATGTCCTTTATGCCATCTGCTTTACTAGTTTTAGCAATAAAATTTCTCATGTGTGCATTGCAAGAAAAGTGTCTCAACAGTTCCGAGTCTTCCAGTAAGTAACACCAATAAAACATTGTGGACACATGGCATTTGTCATGACCCAAACCCGTGGGTTAAAAGTACAGTGACCGGTCAGTGAGTCTAGGTCACCCTAGGCCTTAATATTTAAACCAGTTTAGGAAATTTATAAAATCCTCTCAGTGAAAAAGACGTTTCTTTAGGAAATCAAATAAGCTGCAGAAGCGCAATTTCAATAATACCAAAATATGCCAGAGTTCTATGTGCAGAACAAAAGTGAATACTTTACTACACTAATATACATAACCATAGAGTACAGCCCTAGACAGAGTTCGATAAACCTGTGACAGTCGATATTCAAAAATTCATAACTAATTCTGTGTTGATGATATTTACATGTTTTTGGTATTGAAATCTTCATCTTGAAACGCGCCTTAGAACTTGTGAAGAGTCAAAATTCAATTCGTAATAAGCAGGGTAAAAAAATATAACGATCTTTATGGGTTACGTAATCTGTCCTGAGAAAACTTTAAGTGCTGTACAATTCCCTGGGAATAAATCAACTCCTAACAACTTAAAATCCTATAATTATGGTCTTAGATGCTAAGAACTAGAGATTTACAGCAGCCTATTCTAAGTTATTGACATAAGAGTGGTTGGAAAAGGGAACTACCTTGCTGAAAATCTCGATTTCCGGCAATAACGACGATGTACGGTCCCGAGCGCTGGAAGCTACTGTGGCTGACCTTCAATTCTCCTCTTTTGTTCTCTTTTCTTCTCTCCCTCTATCTCTCTCTTTTCGGTGCAGCCAGAAAAAGAAAGGGAGAACCAAAAGTTTTTGTTAAGTTTAAGCTACTCAAACTCTGAGCATGAGGTGGGACTCAGTTAAGCATGAGATACCATGCTCACATTAAGAGGTGGCAGTCAAGACCACCCCAAGGGAATATTTTCCAACCTTTTTCCACTGTTTTTTTTTCCTCTTGTGTACTCATTTGATTTGTTTTATTTTAACAGCAAGACAAAACACATCTTCAGTAAAAAAATTTCTTTGGTCAACGAGTAGTTTAGAAAATTATGCACGACATATGGGATAACTCACCCGCTTCGATCACGAACAACCCTCGTAGTAACATTCCTAAGGTGAGGGTCGTCACAGCATTATCGCTGTAGGAAAACTGATCATATAATAGGAACAAAAGATCTTTTTGTGGTTTGGGTTTTGTGCTTCTTTTTGTTAGATGACATTTATTCAAGTTGCTGGTTCTTTTTCTAATGCAGCAGATCTTTGTTTTTGCTTGAGTTTCACAAGTTTCCTTCAAGTGATTATGTTTTTCATGCATCACGAGTTTCCTTTTGGCGGTGTTGTTTCTTTGATGTCATGAATGAATCCCCCTGTTGATGGTATCTATCTTCCATCTCCTGGAATCAAGGTTTCTGCTACTGTTGAGGGTAATAGCTGCAACGTTGTGTGTGACTCTGGCGGCATCCAGGGCTGCAAAGCTGGGAACATCCTCCATGGCTGCATTTCAGATTTGCTTGCAAGTTTGGTTGGCAGCCTCTTTGCTTGCAGACGGGTTGGCTGTTGCGGGACAAGTAAGTGACTTTTTATTTTAATTCTCAATGTTCCCGTTTGTAAATTGGATGCACATTGATGCCAAAGTTTCGACCTGTATCTGTTTCTGGTGTACCTCTCTCGGCATCCACACACATTGGCAGGACTAACAGTTTGAAACAGCCAACCTCACAGTTGGTAACAGTGTTTGATTTAACTTGGCAGTACTTTAATCCTTGTCCTTCACCACATTTAGTGGAAGAAAATAAGCGCGCTTTTCCAAGGAACAGTTGTGAGAAAAATCAATTCTGACTGATTCGGTTCTTTCCATTTTTTTTTTTGGACCCCCAAACTGCGGCAATGTGAGAGCTTCCAGGAATATAGTGCAAATAGGTAGGAGGTGGTCATCCATAGCCAGCCTCATAAGGAGAAGGAGTCAGGGGGTGTTCCGCTAAGATAGCTTTTTGGCTTTTCATGGTTTTTTATGTGATGTATTGTGAGAGAATAACTGCCTTGATTTTAGAAATAAACTGGCTTTTCGATTTTTTTGAGTTAGTGGAATAGAGCCTCAAATGAGTAGAAAAGTGGTAGGTGGTATTAAAACAGTAAAACACCATTCCGCCAGAGGAAGCCACTACATCCATGCTTTTGGTCTGTCTTCAGACATACACCTCAAGTAAACTTCCACAGCC
Source organism: Gaultheria prostrata (assembly GCA_036023075.1). NCBI lineage: Eukaryota > Viridiplantae > Streptophyta > Magnoliopsida > Ericales > Ericaceae > Gaultheria > Gaultheria prostrata. The sequence goes on from JAXBDA010006789.1 coordinate 17,353, forward strand.
CATTTATATCATAAGGCCCATCTTGAGTACATGGTTAGCCCCAATGAAGGCCCAGTATCTGATACTATTATAAGGAGTTGATTGAAAATAGTCCCAAGCCCACATAAACTCAGGTGAGAGATGTTGGACTGGCCCGTGTTTTTAGTAGATTCCTACATTCGAAAAGGGGCCCAGATGAGAGTAGCTTGCTTTGCTCATGCCCAAAGAAATAGTATTTGAAGATGTCTCCTGAATGCCTAGCCTCATCTAAACACGGAGATGTTACTAATGCTGGTATTTATGAAACTAGAAAATACAGTACCTGTGTAAAGAAGACCCAAAACATGGAGAATTTTTTGGGTGCTGGCTGGGTATCACCTGGCGGTATGCAACGCGCATCTCTGTTGCCGCGGTCACCATGGCAGGAGGAAATCTGTACCGTCCAAAACACTTTTGGACGGTCGAGATGCGCGCTCGGACACCACATCAGCCGTACCTCATTTGCACCCAAGTTTTTCTCCAAAGAGCATTTTTGCAAGTTATTATGAAATCCCAAAACAGCCCCAAGATGCCTATTAAGGGCCGGCCCTGTGGGCAGGCGGGGAAGGCCCGGGCCTGGGGCCCACCAAAAATGGGCAATTTTTAGGGCCCAAAATAGAGGAATATGTTACATATTAAGTATGTCAAGTGTTTAACAAATAGCTCTTTGTGGTGTACTGGAAGGAATGATGTCATCTATATGGGAGGTTGCGTGTTCATTTCCCTCCTCCTACATTTTTACGCAAATAATTTTTTAGGTTGTACAAAAATTTGTTTCAAAATAAGAGGGCGATGTGAGGTTGGAGCCCACACCCTAGGATTCCCACACCATTGCAAGCAATGTGTCATTGTACCGCAAGACCATTTAGTTTCTCATCTCGAAAAACTAATTTATATAGAAAAATTGAGAGGCCCCATTTTCAAAACTTGATTGGGGCCTCATAAATCTCAGGGCCGAGCCTGATTATGCTGGAACTGTCGAGGGTTGGGGGCCTCCCATGACAGTTTGACATTTGACAGACATTTATGTCCACCAGAAGCCCCAAGTGGCATGCCTCTTTGAAACAAAAATGAAGTCGAAGAAAGTGGAAGAGCTCCGACGAATTAAAACTCTTGTTTGATAATAGTTTTGTTATAGAACATTAGAACCTGAAGGTCACTCAAGGGGCATTGTCATCTTTTCTGATTGGCCGTCTTTTGTTCTTACCTTTGTATCCATGACCCAAAAAAGAAGAAGTCCTGAACACAAAGTGAAGTCCAAGCTTATAAGGAGAATACCAAATTAACGAATTTAAATGATTACTCATTGTTGGCATGTAAAATTTATAGCCTAAGCTATCTCGAACTGTCACATGTTGCACACTCGAAATTTTCTCTTTTGAGTGTTGAGAGTATCCACCAAGGGCGGAGCCACAGCTCGGCTGGGCTGGAGCCCAGCCCAGGTTGTCACGCCCTCATTTTTACAGAACATTAATAAAAGAATCTCAAACAATAAGTAAGTTAAAAGATAAAGATTTTCCATAAGTTAGAGTATATCCTTAGTCCAATGGCCATCAAATATTTGGGCACCCTTGCCCCAAAGGTGAAATCAAAATAACATCCCATAAGTTATTACAAATCCATAGTCAGAAGATAGAGAAAAGATTAGAATTACAATATCATCGCCCCAAAAGAAAAGTTAATTCATTGAAGATGAATAAAATAACTCCACATTATATATGCTCATCATCCAAGTCATGCACTTCAAACCATGCACGATCAAAGCTGGGTACCTGAGAAGGGTTAGGGTGAGCACACGCGCTCGTAGGAGAACAATTCTACTAATGCTAGGTGTATGAATATGATATATGCACATGAGATCATGATATGTCCAATAGTAGTACCAATGTGCATTAACGGTAGCCGATTCATTAAGAAAAGGATTTTGAAGCAACAAAGTACCCAAATATCACCCCAAGTATCCATTTGATTTCACTCAACAACCCAAGTTCATCACACAAGTCTAAAATCAAGTTAACATATCGAGTTTCAACAAAACACAAAGGATAGTTCGACAACCTCATTTCCCTTTTCTTTCATTGAAGAAAATCATCATTTCATTAGTACTAGGGATTTAATCCCTCTGCCGGATTCCATAGGCTCCGCGTGCCTCTGCCGGGTTCTGTGGGCCCCGCGTGCCCCTGCCGGATCCCATAGGCTCCGCGTGCCTCTGCCGGGTTCTGTGGGGCCCGCG
>JAXBDA010006790.1:0-19601 GCA_036023075.1 Gaultheria prostrata
AATCAATTAGTTAAATAGTTATTTTTAACATACATCCAATTAGTTAAATGGGTCTACCTTAATGTTCAAGGGTATTTCGGTCATTCAAAAACAAAATATAACGGAGTTAGTGTTTAGTTAACGGAATGGGGGAATCTTGATAATATTTTGTAAAATAGGGGAGGTCAATGTAATTTCAGAAATCTCAGGGGAGGTCTCTGCATTTATAAGAAACCTCAGGGGAGGTAAGTGAAATTTACCCAATAGTTTATCACTATATCCTCTTTACTCTTCTTCCTCTTTTTTCGTTGCCGAAAAATCATTCAGTGTTAGTAGCTGATTTTTCCCGTTCCACTAACTCAAAAAGCCAAAAGCTAATTTATTGTGCTTTTCGAGACAGGTCATTCCCTCACAATACATCACATAAAAAACTACAAAAAGCCAACGCATTTTTCAAACTCTCACATAAAAAAGCTAAAAAGCCAAAAAGCCAAAAAAACCAAGTTAGTGGCACACCCCTAATATGGAGCGCAAAGTAAAATTTGTAGAGCCCTATAGTCAGTACCTCGTGTCACGATGTTTCAAAGACACTGAATTCCGCTAGTAGTTATTTTTTTATTTTCTTCGTTTCTTTTGTTTAGTTTTTTTAGTTTTTATTTGGGCTTTTTGTCGTATTAAGAGTGAGTTTTCCGTTTACTAACTCCAACTCCCATTTGCTATGAGTACCAAGATGATTTTAGCAATCAATGGTCCGGATTTTACTGAAACTCTTTCAGTGAAGAGTTAAAACAGTGAACTCTTCACGCAAAGAGTTAAAACTCTTCACGCAAAGAGTTTACTTAAAAATCCGGACCGTTCAATACATTTTTGGATAGCCGAGATGAAATTTTTTCCAATAAATTGGATAGGAGAAAAGTTAAGTGACAGGAAAGGAAACCCTAAAAAGGAAATCTACGGGTGCGATTCACCCGATAAATTTCCTTTTCGGGGAGGTTTCCGGGATTTTCTAATCCTCATTGGAGTACTATACAAGAATACAGTTTAATGGGGAGTGGGGTAGAGATTCAGATAAGTCATTGTGACACGGTTAGGGCTGCAAATGAGCCGAGCCGAGCTTTGAGGTGTTCGAGCTCAGCTCGTTTGCTTAACGAGCCCAAAACTATAGCTCGAGCTCGGCTCGGTAGTAAATGAGCCGAGCTCTTATTGAGCCGAGCCAGACTAACTTACTTAATGAGCCTCTTTAAACGAGCCGAACCGAGCTTTCGCGAGCTGAGCTCGGCTCGTTTAGTAAACGAGCCCAAAAGTCGAGCTCGAGCTCGGCTCGATTAGTAAACGAACCGAGCCTTAACGAGCCGAGCCGCGAGCTGCAGCCCTGGACACGGTAGGACAAATCTTAGGAGTATATTTTGAGTGAAGAGCTGCAGAAATTTCCAAAATTGAGTAACAGTTTCTTTTATGTATACGGCAATAATAAAGTCTTATTAGAGGATTTCCAATCAGAGGAGTTAAATTCTCCGTCGCAACTTAAGTTTTGCAATAGCACCGATCATAAAAAGGTTCTATCGAAGATTATTAGACGATCAGCTGCTCTCGGAAGTCTCTTTGTAAAATACTTAGTCAAAGTGTGATCCGTGGAGTAAGTAAATACTGCGACGAAGCGACTGTTGCTCACCCAATGCAATCATACGAGGTCAGCCTGTGATGCCTCCAACCTGCCAAAGTAGGCTTCAAATCCTACGTCGCATTGGGCATCTTCATTTCATTGCCAAAAATTGGCAACGAACTATAATATATATGGGTTGTCGCAGATGATTTGTTTGATTAGACAATAATTAATGTTTTTTAAATTGTGAAGGTTTCATAATTCTAACATTTTGGTTCGAGATAGAGAGTTTTTATGGATTTCAATACTTGAAAGTATCAAATTGTCTAACAAAAAAAAAAAAAAAAAAAAATTGACATCCTCGAGTTTGAGACAATGTTAAAGGGCTCTAAGGATTCTTCCCTTTAAAAATTGACATCCTCGAGTACGAATAAGTATTTTCGAGGAGGGTCGATATTCCTATGCATTTTCTCCTCAAATTTGTAAATTATGATCCGTATTGTACAGTTACAAGAATGATATATATGAGTGAAATTTCACTGTAAAGATGGCCTTGTCATCTATGATTTTGTTTTTTTTTTTTTTTTTTAAATCAGAAAAAAGAATTAAGTATTAATTTGCCCTCTTCTTTCGAGAAAAATTACTTGAATATAAAAATTCAGTTTCATATTTGGCTACCCATCGAAATAGGAACTGATTATGAATGGAGTACTCCAAATTCTATACTGTTGTCTTCCCGAAAATAAAATTTTTGTTTCCTCGTAAATTTCGTTTCTCTAAACAAAGTACGATGTTTACGAATTTTGACGGCTACGGGCTACCCATCAAAATTTAGAGAAAAGTTGAGCTTGTGACTTTAATTTTTCCTATAAGAACCACACAAGGAAAGGAAATTTTAACCTTCCTACTTCTTTTGAATCCGGAGTGGGTGCTATGTGGTAAGTGGTATGCGCCGTGTTGTGTGGCAAAATTATGTCGTTTTGATCATTTTCTTGGTACACCTCCAAAGCTTCTAAGGGCTCTGTTTGAAGAGTTAATTTTTGGGTTCAATTTCAAGAAATTTAGGCTCTTTGGGGTAGGGTATAGTACTATAGTGAGTTTAGGTAATAGTTTTTTCTTCTTCCAAACAAGGCATGTAAGCTTCAAAATTCTACCAAAAAATCAAGCAAAACGACGTAATTTTGCCGCACAACACCTACCGCATAAGTTCCAAATGTACTTACTCGTTTCTAACTAGGGACATACCCTTTTATACAAAAATTCTTTAACAACAAGCAAAACACACACACGCATACACACAAGTAATTATTCCCTAGTTGTGGCGGTGTCTCTAACTTTATCCACCACATATTACACTGGATCTCATTAAAATGTGTAGTGGATAAAAGTGTTATAAACACCACGTGACGGTGCCTCAAGACCATGAAAAAATTAGTCGACACATACTCACAAATAATATGGGTCCCACACGCTAGAGGTTTGTAGTGGGAATGAGGCTGTGAGCCTTGCAATTTGTATGTCTTGTGATTGTGTGTGAGAGAGAGTGTTTGTGTGTTTGTTTTGGTTGTAAATTGTTGCCCCTATTGTATATAGGGAGAAAAATTTGTATACCGAACTGGTACCGTCACGTGGTATTCATCGGCACATTTGAGCAGTCCATACATATTTTGGACAGTTAGATTTAAGGGTGACATTTTTATAAATTTTGGGAGCACATTTACTCCAACAAATCTGGGCTTAAGGCTAAAAATGAACTGAGTCGCTCGTGAAGTGTTCGAGGCTCGACCCCGTAAAAGCTCGTTCGGGAACTAAATGAGCCGAACCTGAACTCAATTATTAAATGAGCCGAAACTGAACCTGATAGTATTCGGCTCGGATAGGCTCGCGAAAACAGAAGTATATGTATATTTCAATATGTATAAAGTTTTACATGTATATAATGCAAATTTTATAATTTTTACATGTATAATAAACCTTTAAAAGTATATAGTACTTACATTTTAAGATGTTTTTATAATTTTGTGTATGTATGAACTTATTTATGTACGAAATAAATTTTCTATTAGTAGTAATAGACTTGTATAAGATTATGAATATCTATCTAATATTTTTGACTTTTAAGGCTTGTGTAATAAATTCGAGTTAGACTCAAACCTAGGGAAGCTCGGTTCGTCAAATTTTCATGGAGTTTGAGCTCGATTCAAATTCACTTGAAAACTTAATGAACGAACATGAAGAAACTAAAGTTCAGCTCATTTACAACCCTATTGGTTGTCTAAACATGTTTGGAAGGCCCGATGTGCATTTTTCTCGACATGAGTATATATCTCTCCAGTGTCATGCATAATTTTCCTTCATGCTATATAAACGTCAATTTGCCTCCAATAATCAAGATAAAGAGCAGAGACTGATGATATCCTTCGTAATGGTTTACCGATGACAGGAATGAGACGATCGCAGGTAAATATTTCATTTGGGGATTTTCCCTTTTCTTGAACTCCTATCTATACCGATACTATGTGCTTATGTATATTTGCATTTACAAAGATGGAATCCAATCTGTACGTTTACAAGCAATTTTCGTACGTGATAGTGGAAGATATGCAATTGTGATTTTATTCAACAAGCCTGAGATGTTAGATTTGCCTTCCACTTTTCACTGAATTGGGTTCAAGAAGAAGCTTATTATTTTAGAACCCATTTAGGTCTAGATTCCTGCTTCCCTCTGACATGGTCTTAAGTATGGGTTGACTCCGCAGTGATTGTACGAATGAGATTGGCAGAAGAACACTCAGTCAATTTTTGGGATTTCCTTAAGTTTATGTATTTTTCAAATCATTTTTCAGCTTATGGAAATCCAATGCACAATGATGTGTATCATACTATCATTTGAGAGAATCTGTAACTTGACTTCATAAAATGGTGTTAAAGACTGCTAAGTTGTTGGTGACAAAACCTTTATAAAATGTGATGGAGAAGAAGTTTATGTTGTTGGAGTATATGCACAGGTTGCATAATTAAATCGAACCACTATATGTAGGCTTTGGTAAGGTGTTCTACTAAATTTGATATCTAGATCACAAGGCTTATGCACACCTACAGTACTCGAACGCCCAATACTTTGAAACGAAGAAGGAGGATGAGGTATTTTTTGAACTACTCTGAATGTTGATACTTAACTCTTTTTATGGAGTTTTGGTATATGCAGTAATGAATCTCACAGGAACTGAACTGAGATAATGTTATTATGTGCAGGGTACTCCTAATCATTACACCTAATTTTCAATTATTCCTTTCATTTCTCTCTCTACTCAAAACCCAAAACTCAAATGTGAAACCCAAACCGAACAAGGTGGTTAAGGTTGAAAAAGTGTATTGAAATGTGTGAAAAGTGTATAGGAATATGTGAAAATGTATTGAAAAGTGTATTGGAGTGTGTTTTGTTTGTTTGTTTGTGTGCTTAATGGGCACATGTTAGCAAGACCATTTACTTGTAAGGAAAAAGGTTGGGACTATTTTACCAGTTATCGATTTTTCCCTAGTTCATAACTCTTCCCCCTTCCTCTCTGAGACTCCATCCCCCACCAAAACTGTAATCGCCTCTACCTCCGGCGGCCACCACCACCACCACCACCACCACCGTAGACTCGAGAGTATCTCTTTCCTTGTACGTAAAGATTCAAGTTAAGAAGTAACAACTCAAGATCCTTGATTCTGGCGTTTTTTTTTTTGTGTCCAAACTTCACTAGTGTGTAGTACAGAATAAGCATTAGAATGAATAAAATGCTACCTGATGCGTATTGATGAAGAACAGTTCATTAGGGATTCAGTGTTTGGAGATTTGATTTGATTTGTTTTCCCTCTGTTTGGGTAAGTAAATCTTTGGCATTCGATCATTTTTTTGTGATTGTGGAGTACATAATTTGGTACTCATCCTATTTTCTACGGGGTTGGGTTGAGTTGGGTCGGATTTGACTGCACTCCTATTCAACCCACCCATATTTAACCCACAGACTCTACCAATATTCAGCCTTCTAAAAGAAGGTCTGAAAGGCCAAGTACTCGCCGTCTATGCACTAGAAGACCCATCGCTGACTAGGCGCTGAGTACTCTGCCCTCGAAACTAAAAGGTGCCCAGCCGCCCTGGGAGCGCCTAGCGAGTTTTAGAACCTTGCCAATATTCAACTCATAACCCATATAACCCCATATCAACTCGTCCAAACCTTAGGTAGTCAAAAGTTGCAACTAATCGATACTTTGAAGGAAGATTTCAACATAGGACCATAGGAAAAGTGATTTTGGAAATCCTAACTCATTGGTGAAATCAAAACCTTATGTAAGCTTTTCCCCAATATTAGGCCTTCGTGGATAGACAACCCCCCAGGGCGTAGATTGCTCGGGTGTGCACAACATGGGGCACGTTTGAAGCCCTAAATGTAAAGTTGTCCAATATATAATGAAGGTTTGACTACAAAAAAATATTTATTGAATTTTTCCGAGTAAGTATGCTTGTTTATTTTTTAGTTGGGTTGCTTAGAGGAACCACCTAGCTTGAGGAGCAAATCCATCTAGGCAAAGAAAGAGAGAAGAAGATGCTGGCATGTATAGTATCGAAATTTTGTGTAGGGCATCTCTAGTGCACTACCTGAAAGAGTACCCAAAAGTGCCCTACCTAGCTAACTACGAAAAACTCAAAAAATGCTTTCTAGTGCACAAAAATTGACTCCCTAAAATCCTAGGTGGCACCCCTCACTTCCTAAAGTGCCCCAAGTCACTTCTTAAATTTGGGGAAAGACTTAAGGAGATAGAAAGAGGAGAGAGAAAGAGAGAAGGGATGGAGAGGGAAAAATTTGTGGGACCAAGGGCATTAAAGTGGGTCCCACTCTAAAAGATAATGGACATATATAGGTAGCCCATTAAAGTGTATTCCCCCTTAGCTAGCTAACTAAGTTCTTAGGGCATCCACAGTGGGCTCTTAAAACAGCTCCTAGGTGAGACTCCTAACATTTAGCAACTCATTTGCTTAATTGTGGTATTCAATGGGCTCCCTATAGAAGCTCCTAAGGATAGTTCATTAGCATGGCTCCTACCACATTAGCTAAGTTTAGAGAGGGAGTTGGGAGCGAGGATAAGAGAGAGAAAGGGAGAAAGAGAAGAGGGAGGGGGAAAACGAGGGACCCATTTGCATTTTTGTGTCCATAAATAATCTTAGGACATAGTTTAGGAGCTAATTTTAGAGAGTCCATTAGAGTACTCTCATACTCCTAAATTAGCAAATTCTTAACACACAAAATTGGACCCCACTTTTGCTTACGTGTCTACTTTAGGAGGCATCTTTAGAGAGCCCACTGTGGATGCCCTTAGCACATATTTACCCAAAAAAAAAGTTCTTAGCACATAAAATAGTGCCCCACATGTGCTTAGGTGTACACTTTAGCAAACCATTTTTAAGTAGTGCACTAGAGATGCCCTTATGTCCCTATTTTTTGGATTCGGGATTGCCTCGGCTTTCCCATTGTTTTTAGCTGTTGGTAAGGTTCCAATTGAGATGGACCCGTATTACCTTGGCACCAAATTTCATAGCTGACCGGACCTCCTTTGGTGCTTTTTGTGTTTGCTGCTGCTACTGTTTATAGCTAGGCATTCTGTAAATAGAATACGGCGGAATGAAGGCCTTGAAGGCTTGAACATCGAATATCATCAGTTAGCTTAATAATGTATCTCTCTTTCCAATGTTCATTTTCCTGGCTCCATCATTTAGAAGCATCATCAAATTTGAAGATATTGAAGATGTAAAATTCTATATTATTTATTATTGCATCATCTACTTTGATTTTGTGTTGTGGTGACTTGTGAGACTCTTGGACTAGAGAACAGAAACCAAGACATTAGACATGTTTGGTTGGGGAATTAGAAAACGCTGTTTCTTAGTGCTCCCCAATTTACAGAATCTAAAACAATGCTGTCTGCTGGAAAATTAGGATTCCTTAACCCCTCTCCTTTTATTACTGTTTTATCTTAATTTAACATTTTTCTCCTTAATAGTTCATTCTTCTTCGATGCCTGGTTGAGGAATAGCTCTTCACAGATTCCAAGAAGTTGTAGTTAGTTAGTGAAGTCTTTGTCTGCTCATTCTTTTATTCTATTTTTGCTCTTCATGGGAGTAAATTATCCTAACTTCATATTTCGTCTTTTGGACGCATGCAGATGAAACTATAACTTTGTATTAAGCGAAGGTACAAAGAGTTGTAGAGGGGAAAAGGCGTATGAATGAGTGCGTGTGCTGATGCAGTTAATGTGAAACAGTATTTATGGGGGTTATAAAGGATGGGACTATTTCCGGAAACTTTCCAAGTACTGAGGCTTTTGCAGTTCACTACCCTGGCTATCCTTCATCAACCACACGTGCTCTTGAGACTCTTGGAGGAACAGAAGGGATCCTCAAGGTATTTGACCCAGAATGCATGTTTTTTACGCATCGTTTGTCTATGTAATGGTACGCTGTTGTTCTTGAGTTTACTATGAATCTAATAGTGGTACACTGTTGTGCCCAACCTCTACAGCACAATTGAATGTTACTGGACAAGGCCTTTGACGGATTTGTCCTGAGGTGTCTTGAATAGATACTCAAGGTGTTATTCACCTCGTTTATGGAGATAGTTTGATTTTTTGGACCCTTATAGAGCCATGAGAGGGGAAAATATGCCTTAAGAAACAAGGCTTTGGTATGAAAGCTAAATCGTGCTCCTATCAAAGGGAATTTCCTATTGAACAGTTCAGCAAAGCAGCAAAGCTGGGTTATAAGTTGTGGCTTTCAGGCTTCAAGGCTTCAACCTTAGGGTTCCTGCTCTAGAAGAATGGGCATCTGCTTGACTCAACATTTTGATTGGAGTGGCTGGCGAATCCACCTTAGAAACGTGTCCCGCACTCCCAAGTCAGACTCACCCAGGAACCTCGCATCCATCAAGAAAGGAACCCACTCCAACTAGGATAAAACCTACTAGGCATACAAATCGCAAAATAATTAAAAGCAAAATCTCCCATGCAATAGAAAATAATCTAGTGATGAGATAAGAGGAAAACATTAACTCAAATTTGCTCAAGTGTTTGGTATAAATATTATATCATGTATTTGTATATACTTGCTAAAGCACTCCCTTTTGTCTCATTCTCTCTCCTCTCGCTCTCCTCCCTCTTCCTCCCACTTTTCAAATCTCTCTCTCATATTCTCTCTTTTCCTTCCTCTCCCTTGTTACTCTCATATTCTCTCTTTTCCTTCCTCTCCCTTGTTAGTTAAGATCCCCCCCCCTAATTACCCAAAAAAAAAAAAAAAAAAAAAAAATCTTCCCTTAAACTAGCGGCCTTCTTAACGAACCTCCAAAAGAACCAACCCCAAAACACCCGACTCAACAAATGCACCCATTGGAGTACCAAATACACGCAAAAACACTTTTTAAACACCCATTGGAGATGCTCTAAAACAGTATTTACAGTTGGCACAGACTACGAACTATAATCAATACTTAAATTTTTCCTAAATGCTCCCCAGGACAGTGCTGGCCTGTAAAGAAATAACAAGTGAGTAAGATGGGTGTAGCTGAGATGAGAATGGTGAGCTGGCTGTGTGGTTTGACTTGAAAAGATAGGATTAGAAAGGAAACCGTCCATAAGATGGTGGGTGTGACACCTATAGAGTAGACATTAAAAGAAAGTAGATTGAGGTGGTTTGAACATATCTCCTGGAGATGAAGTAGTTAAGAGAGTTTATATGATATTTGGGTAGTAACGCTACGGGGAGAGGAAGACCCAAATTGACATTAGATGTTGTAGTACAGTGGTAAAGACTTAGCCCAATAACCTTAAGGTCTTGGGTTCGAGCACAGCCACTTTGTGTATTATTACCAAATGTTAGGCTTGTCCTCAACATTCCCCTTCGCAGACACCCATTAATGAGTACCAACTAGGCCTTGATTTAATTTAAATTTTAAAAAAATTTATGCTGTAGTATGCAAGGATACAAGTATACTAAGTTTATGTAGCCCTTGACAAAGCTCAATGGAAAAAAAAAAGATTCATGTAGCTGATCCCAATTGATTGCGACATAAAGCTTGGTTTGGCTCCCCGGTGCTACCAAATGAGGAGCTTCTGTGATCCTCTGCGCCTCGCCTCCGCCCCTGTTTTGTGCAACTAAGCTTTGACCCATGCTCTATTGGATAGGTTTGGTTTTCCCAAGTGCACGGCCCCCAAAAAGGAAAAAGAAATAGATAGGAAAAATTGACACAAGAATATGTTGTTGTTTTCCAGCTCTTACAATGGAGCTTCTTGGCTGTTGTTTGACTGTTGTTTTATGGACCTTGTTGGTTCTCCGTCTGATTTGATTATTGTTTGTTGCTAAACCCTTGCTAGAGTGTCATATGCATGTAACTTATAAACATGCACATCGGAGAATACTGAATTCCATGAAACTCACACTTTTTTCCCCATAAACTTGCTAATGTTTGCTGGGCCATTATCTGCAGGCTCGTAGCTTGCAGTCAAACAAGTTGGAGCTCCATTTTCGCCCAGAGGATCCTTACTCACACCCTACTTTTGGGGAGCTTCAACTCTGTAATAATTTTCTATTAAGGATATCTAAAAGAGATAGGAATGGCCAAAATGCTAAGGACTCTGACAAGGTATCAAAACGCGTGTCAGAAGATGAGATCCATGTTAATCGTACAAGTTTTCCCCAATCTGTCAAAAGTGATCAAGTGAATGAAAGTCAAAGTGCTTCAACTAGTTTACCGGCAGAAGTGGAGGCACAGTTTCCTCAAGAAGTGCAAGATGATCTCTCCGCTGATATAGTTTCTCAAATCTCAGAGGCTTATCAATTCAACGGTTAGAAAGGACTTGATTGTTAGTTTGCATTCTAGGTTCTTACTTATTCTTTTTTTTTTTTTTAATTTTCCTCGCCATTTTGTTTGTCATTTTTGGTCATTTCTTTGCCTGTGTGCTTTTTGTTCATTAAGGAATGGTAGATTACCAGCATGTTCTTGCTGTTCATGCGGATGTTGCTTGGAGAAGGAAGAGAAACTGGGCAGATATGGAACCTCAATTTGGTTAGTCTTCCATCTTTCATGGTTTATAGAATGCAAAACAAATTGAATTGCTTATACTCGGTTATGTCCAAATTTCCTCCTTTGTGTTCAACATTATAGAGAAGGGTAGTCTTATGGACGTGGATCAGAAGGATTTGATGATTCTAGTGCCTCCACTTTTCTCAATAAAAGATGTACCAGAGAAAGTCGCGTAAGATGGTTCAAATTGTTTCGTTTTCTTCTGGAACTTAGTTATTCTAATTTATTGACTTCAATTTAATTCCGAAATAGTCAAGACTAGAAGTCCATTGCTTTGTGTCTTGATCCTTGGTAAGTAAAAAATCATGGATCGTACACTAGCATCCTTTGAAGTTGATTTGACCTAGCTTTATGGCCTTCCAGGTTAAAACCATCAGTAAGCATGAGCTCGACAAAAAAACAAAAGGGAGTTATACAACACCGTTGGGAGGTATTTTTGTCATGCTTCCAAGTATAAAATTCTTTTAGTTTACAACTTAAGTGTTACAGTTACTTCTCATTTGTGTGCATTTAGTTTTATGCAAAATTAACATTTAAATGCCCCTCAAAAGTAAGTAAATATATCCTGCTGTGGACCAAGCCATTATTTCGAAAATCGGTAAATACAATCAACATTAAGAATCTCATCCTTGGGCCCAAAACAAGCAGGGGATGGAGTGACACATCCAGAAGTTGTTTCACTGTGACAAAATGCACCACTTAACCCATTGCAGTAATTTATTTAAGCTACACATATTCTTATTAGCTGATTAAGGTGTAGGTGGTGGCACAAAGGATGATTAGTACACATGAGCATGAGCATTTTTTTATGCTGTAATGTACTAATGTTGGTTGTGGAAGAGTTGCCTTTGTTCATTATATTTTGAAATGGAACATTCAGTGTCATTGTAAGTTGTCCTTTACTGCATTTGTGCAACTTAGATAGTGCAGTAAGAATTTTCACTATTTCTGGAAGAGTCCTTCCTTGTTGATTTTCTCAACGAATCTTTGCCTATGCAAGTACTTACTCTTGAGAAAACTGCTTTTTCAAGTTCACATGATCTTGTCATGAAAATTTTTAACTTTTTGGTTGAAGTTAAATCTATGTTTTCCATCTTTTCTGATGCTATGAAGTAGTTGTGGGTAGCGAATTGTTTGACATCTTTACTGGAATTTTGTATTAAATCTTACCGTAGTTTGTTGAGGGACTAAATCATTTTTCTGGTGCAGATGGAAATAGAGCCAAGCCTTGCAATTGACTTTTACATAAAAGATATCCTAATTGCTTACTTGATTAGTTTGTCGTATGTGTTGACAACTGGGATGCATTTGAATTCCTATTTTTCATTGGATGTTTATTATTTGCTGCTCTGAAGTCTGAAGTCCATTCTATCTTAGTTTTGCTCATCATTTTAAATTTACGTATAGATTATCGTAATTTCCTGTTATATAAGAGGACATGCATCAAATGAAAAATAGATGAAAGGATGCCTTTAACAAGGAAACGAAAAAGCAATTAACCGAGACTATATTTGTGTTTTCTGAAGGAGGTTTGCTATTTGTCTTCCACTCTTCCTTTTGGGCTAGCATGTTGTTCTTTCAAGATATTGCTTGGTTTTATTGAAGGGATTGGCGGGAGGACGTGTCTGGTGTTTTTTTTTATTTTTTATTTTGTATCTTTGTGTGGACTTTTTGTCTTGTGTACCTCTTTTTCTTTACCTTTGTTTTGATAGGTTTTTTATGCTATTTATGAAAAGCAAGGTTCTAAAACTCGTTGGGCGCTCCCAGGGCGGCTGGGAACCTTCTAGCTTCCAAGGTCGAGTACTCGGCGCCTGGTCGGACAACTAGTCGGGCTAGTTGGAAGGGGCCTTCTTGTACCTAGGCAGTGAGTACTCGGCCTTCTAGACCTTCTTTTAGAACACTGATGAAAAGGATCATGTTTTTACCAATCTAGCGCAGTTTAACTGTCCTAGTAACTCATTCGACTTGGCAATAACAGTAGGATGAAGCCACCTGTGATAACTCATTCGACTTTTTGCTTTGGGCTAGACCCTCTTAGCTTGCAAACGTGTCGTCTCTGGAAAGGATATCAACTTTACAGTAGTGCATATGATTACGAAAATAATACCTGAATTGATACACTATTTTGTCTATGAATTGTGCGAATATGTGGAAATACATGTACTGTATATCTTGCTGTCTAGTTTTTGTGGCACTTAAATCATTCATACAGATTCCTAAGAAATTGTCTTGGGAGAAATACATACCCGAAAACTCGGAGCAATGGGAGTGTCAAATGGCTGTATGTAAATTGTTTGATGAGCGTCCTATATGGGTCAAAAGATCATTAGCTGAGCGCTTGCTTGACAAAGGTGTACAATTTGGGGATTATACACTTAGAAGGTGGGTTTCCTCAGATTAGGCCAATGTATTATAGAATGCATTTGTATTGATTATAATTGACGAACTGAATGGTATCTGGCAATTAGATATGGTATTCTACGGTGACCTTGTATTTTTTTTTTTTTTACAGGCTTCTTTTCAGAGCAGCTTATTACTTTTCAAATGGGCCATTCCTAAGGTTCTGGATTAGAAAGGGTTATGATCCTCGCAAAGATCCTGAATCTCGCATGTAGGAATTCTGCCCTGATAAAATAAATGTTCCTATTCTCTCTGTATTTGTATCTGACTGTCTCTGATGTACTTTTATATGACGTTCTATTTTGATGCTTACGCTAATATTTTCTTGATCAGATATCAAAGAATTGATTTTCGGGTCCCCCCGTCATTACGTAGCTATGATGCTAATGTAGCTACTGGGTAAGTTCCATCATACAGTTTTACCCGTCTTGGACAAGTTTGTTGTTATGTAGTAGTTGCTATGGTGCCCCACTTCGACTTTGTTTCTGATAACCTAATTGACTCACTTCAAACATTTGATTCTTTAGGATAGGGCAACATCACTACTAAAAGGAACATGTCTTATGACTCATAGACAAGCTAAATGCTGGTGCTGTAACGTGTTCCTCAGCATATTGGTAGGGAGGCCACATTGCTAAAAAGTAAACCGTGTAATGAACTAATGATGATATTCTACTTTCTGGGCCACATTACACGTGTATTTCCCTGGCGTGTCAAAACCACAACATTTCTCATTAAAGTCAGACGCTAAGTATGAATTTTTTTGTGTTACCAAGTTGTCCTTGATATGTATGCTTGATCCAAATTACAGATTACTTAGGCTATTGTGCAAAAAATGACGCCATTGCATTATCCGGCATTTGTAGGTCATAGCCAGCCCAAACAGCCTCTAAGCACATCTCATCCTCGTATATAGCACTGGCTACTAAAATAATGCCATTATGAATCACCATTTGCCTATTGGTATACTCAAGCATCCCCTTGGTATGTTCATATTCGGTTTTGGCATAGCAAATAATATAATCTATTCTTCCATCGCACCCGTTAGAGAATGACGATTAGGGGTGAGCACATAACCGAATAATCCGATCAAACTGACTGACCCAATCTGAGCTGAAGGCTATCGGAACCTTTAGAATCCTTCAGCAGCTGAGATTGGTCTGCTTTTGTTGAACTTTGCTGGTTTTCAGACAGGTAGTGGGTGATGGCTGAAAAAAACCGCTTCTCCCAAACTGACAGATACCGTGTTACATATATCTTATTTTCTCTTCCGCGTGACAGGTTTCTAGATGCTATTCAGATTGCTCTGATTTCGTTTGGACCTTATCTCTCTGGCTCTCCTTGTGCATCTCTCTCTCTCTCTCTCTCTCTCTCTCTCTCTCTCAAGCCATTTCTCACCATGGAGACTCGTATGAACCCTAGTCGCAACTCTAAAGTGGGTCACCAAATCCTCGACCAGATTGGAGTATGGCTGCGACACAGAGCTGTAGGATTTTTCTATAGTTTCCCTCTCCATTTCGATTTCTACTTTGAACAGTTATCCCTCCGAACCCTCTGATCTGCATCACAGAACCCTCTCCCTCTTCTCGCTTCTATCTTCCCCCTTCCATCGGTGGAACCCCTTTCCACATCCATGCCTTTGCAGTTCAATTTTTTGTTTCAGTTTCGGTGTTTAGATTGCTAAATCTCTGAAATGTTTGATGATTGGGAAGAAATAAAGAGGAAAAGGCCAACCAGTATGACCTGGCCAAATCTGTTTGATCCAGTTCGTTTCAATTTTGTACAGTCCACGGGTCAAAATCAGATGCTCGTTTCCAAATCCGAAGTGGTCATCTCGGGTGGCAGTGAGCAGTAAAACCATCCCGACCCGATCCATGCTCACCCCCAAGTTATGATAGCCTTTTGGCACCCTCAAGTCCCTAGCATGCAAATAAGAAGTATGAGCAGACATGATCACACCATTATATGTGTGTTATTGTCAACAAAAGATGTTGTAAGAGGACCGAAAAGCATGACTCATTCCTCTGTCTGGACGTAGTTGGATGGGAAACTTGTGGTGTTTCATCTGTTCTGCTCTCTTTATTCTGATTCTATGTAATTTAATCAATTCGTTATCCATCAAAACCCCACAATTGTAATTGCTCTCATCCAAGCATTTTCAGTTCAAATCTTTTAGATCTTCTTCTTGGTCTTCATTACTGGACATCTTAATAATTGTGCTTACTATTTGCAGTTCATAGCTATTTATTCCATTTTCCAGCAAAATGATTTTAGTTTTGTATCACTTAGGTTGAAGCATCGATGGGAAGATATATGCTCGTTTCGGGTTTTTCCTTACAAGTACCAAACTTCGTTACAGCTTTTTGAACTTGTGGATGACTACATTCAACAGGAGATAAGGAAACCTCCGCAGCAGGCAACTTGCAGCGTAAGTTTCCAGTTCAATTGATGGTTTTGAAGTAGTAACTTTCTTTGAGCTAAAAGACAGCCAGAAACTTTAAAAGTGTAGTTATTGTTTGTATCGGCTATATTCATTTCTTGGCTATTGTATTTATTGCCATCCTAACTGGGTAAAAATGCCGAGGAATAGGCTCAACAATATAAGGAAAGCTCTCTCAAACCTTGCCTTAGGTACCAACTACCTTTCACTTGGAGACTTAGATAGACATTCAAACAAATGGAATCGAAAAAAACGTGGAGATTGAGCCATGTAACATATGCAGTTGAAAAGACTTATTGCATGAGTGCAACTGCTACCAAAGTTTATTTAACCATGTTAGAAAACTAGTTCCTTAAAACTCTTGCAAAATATAAAAAGCCCATTTAGAACACGATACCCTTTAATGCTAAAAACATTAAACCCAAAACAGTGTTCAGCATGCTTTTTCTTTTATAGCTTTTCCTATCCAGGTTTTAGTGGTGACGATGGAAGGAGGGAGATACAAGTGGTGATGACAAAGGGAAGAAGACTATTTGGGGTTCCATTGTAGAAATATCAGGGAGGGAGGGAGGGATTCCAACTCAGCTATGGCAGTTGGGGTTGAGGTCCATGGGCTACTTTGATGGTGTAGCTCTGCTGGAACTTCTAGTTAGGGAAAAGAGCAGAGTAGGGCCTATTAGTCAATCTTTCAGCTATTGCGTCAAATTTCCTATTTTGGCATTGTTTTCCTTCACATCACAAATGACAAGAGTTCCACATTACAACTTGTCCGCGCAAGTCTAAGGGGTTGAGTCGGTTGACTTTTTGTGTTCCAAAGGGACAACCATTATACATAAAGAAACTACACGTGAACATACATCACAGTAGACTCTAAAGTCTCATCAAGTTGACATAAAGAAAGAACTTTGCCGTCAAAGCTTCCCTATTATGCTCTGCCCAAACAAACAACCCTGCCAAGGGGGCGAAAAAGCAAGGCCTTCTTCCTGCTTCTACGGTGCCTCACTCCCCTCCAAGAGAAAAGAACTTCCGGCACTTTCAGCGGCAACACTCATTCCACCCGCGACATAATAAAGATCAATGACCATCACCTCCCTCTCGAGATCACAATGAATAAGTAGATGGGCTAGAGGATCTCCCATCATGCTTGTTGAACAACAATTCACATGAATTTTCTTTATTGCAATCAAATTACCTATGTGTGCAATTCGCATGAATTTGCTTTATTGCAATCAAGTTACCTATGGGTTTCCCCATGCAAAGAAGCGAGCTTTTGAGGGAGTCTTGATATCCACCCTTTCTCTCCAAGAAAGATGACCAACTAAACTGTTATATTAACACGTGAGGTTTGACTTAAATTTTTCCTGATTCAACCATGACAAACTGTCCTTTGCCACACCAATCCAAAAAAATAGCATATAGGTGCTCAAGAAATTAATTACGGGAAACCAATTTTAGTTGATGTTGGAAGAAGGCTGGAAGCTAAGCTAATGGACTTTTAAGTTCTCATTGTGAGGCGAAGTCTCACATTGCCTGGATATGAAAGTGTTGAGTTTAGTAGATAATAAGCTTGAGGCCCCTCACTTCAATAACTAGCTTTAGGGACCGAGTCCTACTCAAGTCAGTGTAACATGGATCAAATCAAGAGTATCTGGATTGGGTAGGGTGTGTACCCCTTGCTATGTTGAGTGAGCACGCTGCATGTGGGGTAGGGTGTGTCCCTCCCTCACCGTGACGAGTGAGCAAGTTGCGCTTCGGGGAAGTGTAAAGCGAAGTCCCATAATGTCTGAATATGTAAGTGTTGTGCAGTGCAGCAGATGATGCCGGTTCTCTTTGACCAACAAGAAAAATCAATTTCTTTTTTTTTTTTTTGTTCCATTTACTTGTGATTGGTGTTGATTGGGATTGCTCATTACTTTTTTATACTGATCCAAATATATGGGAACTTTACTAGGCTTACTAAAATGTCAATTTTGTCTTGCTGCATGGATGTCGTTTTGCTTTCTAAATGTATTAGTATTTTCTGTTCAAGCATTGTAAGCAGTTCTCTATGCTTGCCAAGAAGAGAGAAAGGGAGAAATAACTGGAAATAAGTGAGACAAAAATAGTGCCAGTGTAAAAACATAACTGTTCGCAGAACCAATTTTTTGTGTGTTCATATGGAGGGCTTTGATTAATCATTTAGAGCCCCCGGTTTATGTCCTTGTATTTGTTTCCTTTTATTTTGGAGTAGCGGATTGGGGGCTTGAAAGAGCATGATTTATAACTACACAACCATCTGTATGGATCTTATATTTTTTGTACATTTGAAGTGAAAGGATGCATCCTGCCCCTGCGTCTACCATCTTGCAACAATGGATAGTAATATGGATTCCTTGCCTGCATTTTGTGCACTTGTGTTGTTGGTTAATGACTGTGTAACAGACTTCCATTAGTGTTTGTTGGAAAGTTCTAGAAAGTTTGGAGAGTGATTCTGGGTGTCACGATCACTTGTCATTTACTTGCTGTACTTACATGGTCCGATATGCATTCATGCTATTTTCTCAAAGGATATAAACTCTCTTATTTTAATTCGGATATTTGGTTTCTAGTGTGCAACAGGATGGTTCCCATCAAGTGTGCTTGATAGCTTGAGGTTATGTACAGCTGTGAGGTTCCTCTCAGTCTACCCCAAAGCTGATGCAGAGTCCTTGCTAAAATCTGCTTCAGAACGCTTCAACAAGTCAAAGAGGATGCAGATTTATACCAAGGACAAGAGGCTTGATGAAGAGGTTCAAGTTCAACAAGCCAATGAAGGTTAAAATTAACTACAATGTTTTGTTGCTGATTTTTCGGTTATGCTAGATTTTGTTTTTATTGTGTACAGCGCACTTTTCATATTTCTTAGTCACCTCGTGCGCCTTTTTTTTTGCCTAGAATGTCTCCTCTTTTCTCCTTGCTTCAGATTCAATTTTCTTTTTTCATTAAAATTGTGGTGTTTGCTTTTAAATATCATTATTGCTAGAGACACTAAATAAGTTACAATATGTGCTAAAATGTGCATGTGGCAGTCTTTTTGTGGATGAGACTACCCATGTGAACATTTAGAGTATTAGTTTGTAAACTCTTTTTTGTCCGTAGCATTCCTCCTTAAATATTCCTTTTCCGTGGCTCAACTTACTCTTATTGTGGGGTTAATAGTCTTCCCTGCTTTATTTTGTACACCATCAAGTTTGTTAATCTCATGTATTAGCCATATTTGTTGCTTCAATATCGTGGTGCAGAACTGGTAGGCAATGAAGATAAAGAGGAATTGGATGGCGATGGCGATGGCGATGATGAAGATGAAGAAGTGGAAATTGATGATGACAATGTCGAAGAGGAGTTGGACCCAAATGAGGCATTTCATGTGGTAAATTGTAACCTGTTTTATTTTCTGGTGTGAGTTTAGTTCAACATATACGGTTTGGTTGCTTCTTTCTTTCTCACCATAGATTATGTGTTCTTTTTTACTTGTCTGATATATTCTCCTTTCTTCAAATTTTGTTCTATTTTTTTGGTTGTAGGCTGGTGAGGATATCAATGTTGCTCCACAGCCTTGTTCGTGTATCCTTGATAACAACAAAATATGTGTTTTCCACTCAAAAAATTGCCTCCTTCGAAAATAAGTAATGACAAAGTCAACAAGTTTCACAATTTTTGTACTGAAACTCAGTTCTTTCACTTGGTAGTTTTTCAGAAGCAGATTTCTTCCCAACAAATTTGTGTTGTGCTTGCATTTCATTGTTTGATAATGCCCTGGTGGTAGCGATCAATTTACTTTGATACAATGCTACAGTTGCGTATTGCCACTTGAGTTGGATCCTTGAATCCTCGAAAGTACCATGCACACTGTAGTCCAATGGCTTAACTGTAGATGGGGATATTGGCAAATTAGAGAACGGATTTTTCATTTTGAAGTATTTGAGATCTAGTAACACTATTATGACTGCAAATTCCTATATGTTGCTCAGATATACATAATGAAAACATCTCAAAGAACTACTTGCAAGAGCTTTTTGGTAGTTTTCCGTTCGGTGAATCAGGT